>NIVC01003053.1:65000-122978 GCA_002269645.1 Macrostomum lignano | reverse complement strand
AGTTCGGACTTATCGCAGGTGAGACAGCTGCGCTTCTTTGTTGGGCATGAATGTACGGTTGTCACCTGAGCACGAATATATTCGACTAAAATTAGTTTGCGCATCTCCTGATTTTAGGTTTGTTTTCTCTCCTGACATCTGACAATAAATTTTAGCTTTTCTCCTGACAACCTGACATAAAGTTTAGCGACTCTTCTGACAACCTGACATAAAGTTTAGCGACTCTTCTGACAACCTGACATAAAGTTTAGCGACTCTTCTGACAACCTGACATAAAGTTTAGCGACTCTTCTGACAACCTGACATAAAGTTTAGCGACTCTTCTGACAACCTGGCATAAAGTTTAGCGACTTTTCTGACAACCTGACATAAAGTTTAGCGACTCTTCTGACAACCTGACATAAAGTTTAGCGACTCTTCTGACAACCTGGCATAAAGTTTAGCGACTTTTCTGACAACCTGACATAAAGTTTAGCGACTCTTCTGACAACCTGACATAAAGTTTAGCGACTCTTCTTGACAACCTGACATAAAGTTTAGCGACTCTTCTGACAACCTGACATAAAGTTTAGCGACTCTTCTGACTGGTTTTTGTAAATATGGTTTTGTAAATTCAAAATATGGTTTTTGTAAATTCGGAAAAATCGAGAGAGAAAACTCTCTGGTCGCTGGTTTCAAACAGGGGACTCAAAAGGAGTCAACAGCTACTCTTACAACCTGATTTGTGACTGGGCGTAAAGAAAATTCAAATTCCAGTTCCATGCCGCATAGATGTCGAGAGAATTGCGTAAATGAAATTTTCATATTTCTGCTATGGCAATAGGTGCACTATATGCCAATCGTATGGGTTTATGCAGTCCGCTGGGACTCGGCCCAGGCCAAAACTGATCAAGCGTGGCTTTAACCTCGCTCTTTCTGGGTGGCAAAGCAATCACCATTTCTGATTTAAGACTACAGATTTGCTCGATGCTAAGAATAACAATCAATATGGTGTAGTAGAAATTGCAATTTTCCTGGTCTTTTTTACTTTTGAACTTCCAATATGACAGTATCATAGAATTCAAACATTGAAGTCTACGGGCCATTTCCAATGCTGTCTGTTTTAACAAAACCGGCCGTTGCTCCCGGCCGCTGGTAGCCCTTAGATAGCAGACTATCTGGGCAGAGGTTCTCGAGCCTGTGAACGTCGGAGAGGTCCGGGTTTGGGCCAAGATAGGTGAGCCTGTCCTGAGTAAAGGCGGGGCATTCACAGATGAAGTGCTCCGCATTCTCGACACCGGAGAGGCACACTGGGCATTCCTCACTGCGGATTTTTCCCTAGAGGTTACCATGCCTGACTGTACTACTTTTCAATCTGTACTAACCAATGCTGCACAGAATTCTCAAGAAGTCACTAGTCACAATGCAAACTTCAGCCTTCGCTCTTTGCATTTTTTCATCCCATCTCTTAAATTCAAGACGAAATTTCATTCACCGATTCCCTGAAAATTTATTGTTAGCATGAAAAAGTAAACAAATCAAATGATCAATCAACCATAGGATCGTATGTTGAGCGCGTTCAAATATTTTTTAGCTTAGTACACTCTGCTTTAGCTGATGTGGGACGCTGAGAAAGCCGTCGGACACAGGATATCCTGTCCGGAAAGTCCGATCCCCATTGTCTCAGCTTAGTTCGCTCACACTCAGGTCGCAATTCCAACCCGATCGGCTCTCTACCAAGTGTGCTTCGTGTGCACCTTTCTGCTTTTTCTTCATTCGTCTCACTTCCGCTGTAGATCAGCAAATCTCAGAGCCCATTGTTGGCTGTCTTCTGTCTGCGCGCAGTCAGTCCTGTCCTGTCGAAGACAAGTCGTATGGGAGAAATCGATTGCGTTTGTCCTCCCCCTCCAATAATGCGTGCAAACAAACTCAGTTAGCTAATGCTTGAGTTCCTCGGACGGAAGTCCAAGCAAGAGATTTCATGCAGCTTTTTGGAGTACGTACGTGCGCACTAGCCTGAGCAGTCTCGAGGGAAATCTATGCTCAAGTGTTTTTTTTATGCAATAACCTGACGCTATATTTTTACAGTAGAAAAACTTCTTGGGTTGGGCACAAAACGCCCCAGCAAGGTAGCTTTGGAAGAGAGCAGAGCAGAAAGAGATTCAGTTCATATCGACCACTGCTCTTGGAATTGAGCACCTCCCAAAATATCCAACTTAATTGTTCACCCTATCCAGTTTGCTTCTCTATAACACTCTGCCCATAAAATATGCTCCCTCTGCTTGCGTGAGCTTTGCTACTGAGCAATCTGGAGAAATTCCAACAGCACCCTGAAGCCGCCTGCATGGCAATCTGCCCAGTGCCCACGCACAGCACGTCAGGCCGACAACAAGTGCGCTGGATTTAACGTCCCAGAGCTTCCAATATAGAGGCCCACTAAATCCTATTTTCTCTCGGCTCTCTCCCCGTGTGTCCCACACACGGTCCCGCAATGCGCTTAGTGCGGCGCCCAAACCTGCGCTAGCTACAGACGAGGTTCCGGCAGGTTAAGGAGGCTGACGGTGCGCAGGTGGACTGCCGTAAAAACGCATCACGGACGGCACGCCTTTGTGACTTGAGCTCCTATATTAAAACAAGCATTTTATTGCTAGGATTACTACACTTCTTCAGATATTTTTTCGCTTCAATTCCGCGGCTGATGTTTTTTTGCTAATAAGATGATATAAAAATCATAAAACTACGATTTTATACTCATATTAATTTTAAATTTTTAGGCCTATCTACATCATCATTGACGTTCCTATCCATTTGCATCTCTTATCTGTACATTCTCATCGGTACATCCCCATCCAAATCGTCATATGTATTCTAATTTACATAAGCATCTACCTCATCATGTTTACATCCTCATCTAGATCCCCATTTACATCCTCATCTAGATCCCCATTTACATCCTCATCTAGATCCCCATTTACATCCTCATCTAGATCCCCATTTACATCCTCATCTTACAGCCTCATCTGTAAGATGAGGATGAGGATGTAGATGTAGATGAAGATGTAAATAAGGATGCATAAATAAGGAGATGATGTAGATGAAGATGTACCTACATCATTATATGCATCTCTACATCCTCATTTAAATCCTCATCTGTACATCCTGGTCTACATCCTCATCTACATCCTCATCTGTACATCCTCATCTGTACATCCTCATCTGTACATCCTCAGCTACATCTACATTATAAACCAGCCTTTACCAGCTAGGAGTGTCTTACATTGCCAATCTCATGGATCTTCAGTTGTCCGAGAACGCAATACTTTCCATGACTCATCACCCACACTGCAGGCCCGGCTCTGACCCTCCTGATGCACCCGCTTCGCTACAAGGTGAAGAAATTCGTCATCGACGTGTACAACTCGCCGGGCCTGTTCATGGCCCTGCTGTGGGCCGTGCACACCATTGCCATCATCGCCATCTACCCGACCATCAGTCACAGTCGATTTGCTGGCGGCAATGGCGACGAAGTGGCTGCCGAGTCCACCGACACCAGCCAGAAGCCGTCGCGCAGTGCTTCCTACGACGCGCTGCACGAGGCGTCGTCTCAGGTTGCGGAAGCAGAGCCTCAGCAGCAGCAGCAGCAGCAGCAGCAGCAGGAAGATCAGCCATCGTGCTTCAGCATGGACAAGATGAAGCTCTACTTAAAAATTGACACCTTCGCGATGCTATTCGTCACCTTCTCGAGCTATTTCAACTTGATGGCGTTGGAAGCTGTGCTGCCGCCAGCCGCGAACCGCTACTTCGGGTGGACGAGTTTAACACTAGCTTGGTGAGCGACTCAGGTGAAAGGCAGGAGGCAGTGTACCTGGTGCTGGCGCCCTTGGTGCTGGCGCCCTTGGTGCTGGCGCCCTTGGTGCTGGCGCCCTTGGTGCTGGCGCCCTTGGTGCTGGCGCCCTTGGTGCTGGCGCCCTTGGTGCTGGCGCCCTTGGTGCTAAAGCCCCTGGTGCTAAAGCCCCTGGTGCTAAAGCCCCTAGTGCTAAAGCCTTGGTGCTAAAGCCCCTGGTGCTAAAGCCCCTAGTGCTAAAGCCTTGGTGCTAAAGCCCCTGGTGCTAAAGCCCCTAGTGCTAAAGCCTTGGTGCTAAAGCCCCTGGTGCTAAAGCCCCTAGTGCTAAAGCCTTGGTGCTAAAGCCCCTGGTGCTAAAGCCCCTGGTGCTAAAGCCCCTGGTGCTAAAGCCCCAAGCTTACTTTCTCAACCAAACCATGCAGGTGTACCTGGGCGCTGGAATCCTAGTGATCTTCGTCTACCTGGTCGTGAAATTCTTATCGGCCAAATTCGAAGACCGACTGCTTCTGCTGACCGGCATTTGCATCCTCATCGGCGCGTACTTCTGGAACTTTATGGCTCTGATTTTTGTAGAACGAGCCAAGCCAACTCTGTACATCACCTTGGTGCTGCTGGGCATCACCGGTCACGTGATTGGCATGCCGTTCACCTTCGCCCTGCCGGAGAGTCTGTACACAAAAAGTGTACCAGTGGGCGAAATGGACATCGCCCAGGGCGTGTTTCGCAGCGTCATCGCACTGTCAATTCTAGTCGGACCGCTGATTGGCGGCTTACTGCAGTTCGTGCCGTGGTTGGTATTTCTCAGCATGCTGGTGCTCAGCGTGTTCTCACTGCTGCTCACCCTGCGAGCCTATCGCAGTCTGGACTATCCAGGTGAGGCGACGGAGGACGAACCTCAGGACAATGCCGAGCTGCCCACAGGGAACAATAATGGATCGACAGGCGGTCAAGAGGAGCGGAATGCAACTCAGGAGTCGACGAGTTAGCATCGGCTCTAATCATCACTGACAGTAAGGGATATACATGTGTACATCCGATAAAGTACTTCTAAGTTGTACATGCATGCGTGACGTGTACTCATAGTTATACCTAACCTAATGTACATAACTTCTGTATAGGGTTAAGCAGCTAGTGGCGTATGGGTACTCAGAAATTTTAAATGGATTGGGTGCAACCCTATATATACATGTATATGCGGCGCCAATGTTTGGTGACTTTGCTTGGCGTCCGTGTCTCCTAGGTGGTTGCGCCCCTGTGACTTGGTGCATGGGCGCCCCTGTCTCCTAGTGGGCGGCCCCTGTCTTTGGTTGGGCGCCCCTGTCTCTTGGTGGCGCCCCTGTCTCTTGGTGGGCACCCCTGTCTCTTGGTGGGCGCCCCTGTCTCCTGGTAGGCGCCCCTGTCTCTTGGTTGGGCGCCCCTGTCTCTTGTTTGGCACCCCTGTCTCTTAGTGGGCGACCCTGTCTCTTGGTGGGCGCCCCTGTCTCTTGGTGGGCGCCCCTGTCTCTTGGTGGGCACCCCTGTCTCTTGGTGGGCGCCCCTGTCTCTTGGTTGGGCGCCCCTGTCTCTTGGTTGGGCGCCCCTGTCTCTTGGTTGGGCGCCCCTGTCTCTTGGTTGGGCGCCCCTGTCTCTTGGTTGGGCGCCCCTGTCTCTTGGTTGGGCGCCCCTGTCTCTTGGTTGGGCGCCCCTGTCTCTTGGTTGGGCGCCCCTGTCTCTTGGTGGGCGCCCCTGTCTCTTGTTTGGCACCCCTGTCTCTTAGTGGGCGACCCTGTCTCTTGGTGGGCGCCCCTGTCTCTTGGTGGGCGCCCCTGTCTCTTGGTGGGCACCCCTGTCTCTTGGTGGGCGCCCCTGTCTCTTGGTGGGCACCCCTGTCTCCTGGTTGGGCGCCCCTGTCTCTTGGTGGGCACCCCTGTCTCTTGGTTGGGCGCCCCTGTCTCTTGTTTGGCACCCCTGTCTCCTGGTAGGCGCCCCTGTCTCTTGGTTGGGCGCCCCTGTCTCCTGGTAGGCGCCCCTGTCTCTTGGTTGGGCGCCCCTGTCTCTTGGTTGGGCGCCCCTGTGACTTGGTGTATGGGCGCCCCTGTCTCTTGGTTGGGCGCCCCTGTCTCTTGTTTGGCACCCCTGTCTCCTGGTAGGCGCCCCTGTCTCTTGGTTGGGCGCCCCTGTCTCCTGGTAGGCGCCCCTGTCTCTTGGTTGGGCGCCCCTGTCTCTTGGTTGGGCGCCCCTGTCTCCTGGTAGGCGCCCCTGTCTCTTGGTTGGGCGCCCCTGTCTCTTGGTTGGGCGCCCCTGTCTCTTGGTTGGGCGCCCCAGCGAGCTGTCTCCTAGGCCGGTGGATGCCATATGTAAGATTAGTTAGCTAGCAGTCTCGATCGCTCCTGCCATTGTCGAGCTTTTGTTTGCCCCTTTCATTTATAGTTTTGGAGGGCCATCTTAGAGGTGATTGGGGGGGGGGGGGGGTAGGTACCCGGGGCTTTTCCGCGTATGCCATTGATTTAAAGCCAGTACACAGCTGTACATGAGAATCCAAATGCTATATATATTTCCACTGCATTGAAAAAATCATTTCAGATGCAGACATGCAGCTTTAACTGATATTGACAACTTTGGACTTGCATCAAATTTAATTAATTGCGTCATTTTCTGGTCAACTGATTCGGCATAAGAGACATGGCTGTTTAAATAAAGCATGCACAAATTTGCTCATCAATTTCATATTCAACAGCATACCTGTAGCTACTTCAAATTCGGGGTGTCAGTGGAGTCGTGCAGGTCCCAAAATATATTATTTTTCGTTGGTTATTAAATCGTACACATAATTATTTTTTCGCACACAGCATCTCTTATACGCAGGGGCTCCGCAAAAGCCATGGGAGAACATGCCAATGATTTGTCCCCCGCCCCAAATTGTGACCGCGTTTATGGAAATTAAGAATTTTGCTTCAATACGCCGAATTGAGTGCCTGACTGCCTGTGGCCCAAAAATGATTGTGTCTGCGGCGCCAATATGAGCGCCTGTCTGCGGCGCCAAAATGAGTGCCTGCGGCGCCAAAATGATTGTGTCTGCGGCGCCAAAATGAGTGCTTGCGGTGCCAAAATGATTGTGGTCTGCGGTGCCAAAATGATTGTGGTCTGCGGTGCCAAAATGATTGTGGTCTGCGGTGCCAAAATGATTGTGGTCTGCGGCGCCAAAATGATTGTGTCTGCGGCGCCAAAATGATTGCTTCCGGTGCCAAAATGATTGTGGTCTGCGGTGCCAAAATGATTGTGGTCTGCGGTGCCAAAATGATTGTGGTCTGCGGTGCCAAAATGATTGTGGTCTGCGGCGCCAAAATGATTGTGTCTGCGGCGCCAATAGAAGTGTCTCTCTGCTTCATCAAAATGAGTGCCTGCGGCGCCAAAATGATTGTGTCTGCGGCGCCAAAATGAGTGCTTGCGGTGCCAAAATGAGTGCTTGCGGTGCCAAAATGAGTGCTTGCGGCGCCAAAATGAGTGCTTGCGGTGCCAAAATGATTGTGGTCTGCGGTGCCAAAATGATTGTGGTCTGCGGTGCCAAAATGATTGTGGTCTGCGGTGCCAAAATGATTGTGGTCTGCGGCGCCAAAATGATTGTGTCTGCGGCGCCAAAATGAGTGCTTGCGGTGCCAAAATGATTGTGGTCTGCGGTGCCAAAATGATTGTGGTCTGCGGTGCCAAAATGATTGTGGTCTGCGGTGCCAAAATGATTGTGGTCTGCGGTGCCAAAATGATTGTGGTCTGCGGCGCCAAAATGATTGTGTCTGCGGCGCCAATATAAGTGTCTCTCTGCTCCATCAAAATGAGTGCCTGCGGCGCCAAAATGATTGTGTCTGCGGCGCCAAAATGAGTGCCTGCGGCGCCAATATGAGTGTCTGTCTGCTCCATCAAAATGAGTGCCTGCGGCGCCAATATGAGTGCCTGCGGCGCCAATATGAGTGCCTGCGGCGCCAAAATGAGTGCCTACGGCGCCAAAATGAGTGCCTGCGGCGCCAAAATGAGTGCCTACGGCGCCAAAATGATTGTGTCTGCGGCGCCAAAATGATTGTGTCTGCGGCGCCAATATGAGTGTCTCTCTGCTCCATCAAAATGAGTGCTTGCGGCGCCAAAATTAGCGCCTACCTGCGCGCCAAAATGAGTGCCAGCAGGTCTGTGGCGCTAAAATGAGTGCCTGCAGGTCTGCGGCGCCAAAATGAGTGCCTCTAGGTCTGCGGCGCCAAAATGAGTGCCTGCAGGTCTGCGGCGCCAAAATGAGTGCCTGCGGCGCCAAAATGAGTGCCTGCAGGTCTGTGGCGCCAAAATGAGTGCCTGCAGGTCTGCGGCGCCAAAATGAGTGCCTGCGGCGCCAAAATGAGTGCCTGCAGGTCTGTGGCGCTAAAATGAGTGCCTGCAGGTCTGTGGCGCCAAAATGAGCGCGAACAACACCGATTCCCAAAAAATATTTGTAGCAATTTAGTGATGTCTTTGGCGTTGTCCCCATCATAAAATCCAAGGCGACGCCCCGAGTCGTAATGTCATGTGCCATTTAATTTTTCTAGCGAAGAACAAATGATTCATTTTGTTATAACAAGAGCATATCTGTATACCAATGTCTGTATTCTGCATGAATTGTGATTTGCCCGAAATTCCGTTGGAGCCCTTGATGTTATTCTCTGCTAGATACTTTAACTTTTGTTCAGTGAATATTTTGGTGAGGTCCTTCACTTTTAAAACTATATATAGTCTCTACTTTCACATCAAATGTCCTTTGCACTTGAAATACCAGCAAGTAAAAAAACAAATCGCTGTTTTAAACAAAGCTGTCTAATTATCTGAAATATATATAATCACATGGATCAGGAGTTATATTGGATCAACAGAAAGCATCCAAAAGTCAAAAGGATCCGTTCGTTAAAAACAAAGCAAAAATAGAGCAACACTGCATACCGCTTCATCGCTTCTACTGATAGTAGTGCAATTGCATTTGAATACAACAAAAAAGAAATAATTACAAAGCGAATTGGAAAGAAACGAATAAATAGTTGAAAGTTGAATAAGGAAGGTTAGTGAGATTTTCCAAACTGAAAATAATGTACAACTGTGTGATCTACTGAGCGAAGTCAATGCAAATAACAGAGCTGGTTTAGATGCATGAAAAATAGTCTGATTAATTCAATAACAATAATTTTGCTAAGTCTGACGTCACAAATCAGGCAAGCTGTTATGGTTAGTATCTTTTCATATAATTTACGAATCTATTGTACTTTGGCTAGGATTGATAAGCTAGTAGTGTATGAAGAAAACATTCTTGAATAAGAAGTGTTTAACAATTGTGGTTTATTCATGAAGGTTTTGAAACAACAATAAGGTTACTTCGATGTGGTATCGTAGTTTTTGCAGTAAAATAACCCTCAAATCCATTTTTGGTTGCATAAAATTTATTTGAACATGCGGTAGAATTATTTTATTCCCACTTCCGGTTACTTTAGTAGGTTCCCATCCCACTTCCGGTTCCTGTTGCTACAGTTTCCACTTCTAGTTACTTCAAATGGGTTCCCACTTCTAATTGCTTAATGGGTCCCCACTTCCGGTTGCTCCGAATGAGTTCCCACTTCCGGTTGCTTCAATGGGTTCCCACTTCCGGTTGCTTCAATGGGTTCTCACTTCCGGTTGCTTCAATGGGTTCCCACTTCCGGTTGCTTGAATGGGTTCCCACTTCCGGTTGCTTCAATGGGTTCCCACTTGACTTCCTATTGCTTTAAATGGGTTCCCACTTCCGGTTGCTTCAAGTGGATCCCCACTTTCGCTTGCTTTAAATGAGTTTCCATTTCCGGTTGCTTCAATGGGTCCCCACTTCCGGTTGCTTCAAATGGGTTTCTACTTCCGGTTGCTTCAAATTGGTTTCCACTTCCGGTTGCTTCAATACGGTCGGTAACTACTACAAACGGCTACAGATTATTGATGACAAATTAAAACAAAAAACTTGCAGGAATGCGGCGCCAAAGTGAAAAGAAACGTGAATCGAGAATCAACATCAATCTGGTAGTTACTTTCCCGCAGCAGCATGCTCGGGAAACAGATTCCCGGAAGCGTCATCATAGGCTTCAGCCAGGAGCAGCTGACTTCGCTGTAGCCATCGCCTTCGTTGAATTCTTCGTCTCATCCCGAAAATTGCCAATCCCAAAAGCAGACAGGCAGCAACAGAGCAGCCAGCCGCTAACAGACCAATTCCAGTGGAACTGATGAAGCCAGGAGAGTCGGGTAGACACAAGACCGGAGTCATCGGCAGTGACTGAACAGGCAGATTCACGAGGGACGGGGCTGAGAACCAACTCGAAACCACCAGCTGTTCGGCGTTATCTCCGCGATTCATTAATCGTAGAAGGACCCGGGTTCGAATCTCGTAAATAGGATAACCTGACGAGCAGAATGGCAGGCAGGGATAAGCCTCAATGCTGAAATGCTCAGTGCTCAGATTTGAATTGTTGTACTGGTACCAGAGCTGGCCGACTGACAGATCAATTGCCGATCCGTTTGCCGAGTCCCATGCCCGCTTGCCGAACACCTCGTACTAGAGGGGAGCAGGGGATGAAAGGAGTCAGTGCAGGGCGTGAAGGAGATGCAGGGAGCTATCAAACGGAGATGCAGGGAGCTATCAAATGGAGATGCAGGAAGCTATCAAACGGAGATGCAGGGAGCTATCAAATGGAGATGCAGGGAGCTATCAAACGGAGATGCAGGGAGCTATCAAAAGGAGATGCAGGGAGCTATCAAACGGAGAGGCAGGGAGCTATCAAACGGAGATGCAGGGAGCTATCAAACGGAGAGGCAGGGAGCTATCAAACGGAGAGGCAGGGAGCTATCAAACGGAGATGCAGGGAGCTATCAAACGGAGAGGCAGGGAGCTATCAAATGGAGATGCAGGGAGCTATCAAACGGAGATGCAGGGAGCTATTAAACGGAGATGCAGGGATCTATCAAATGGAGATGCAGGGAGCTATCAAACGGAGATGCAGGGAGCTATCAAACGGAGATGCAGGGAGCTATCAAACGGAGATGCAGGGAGCTATCAAACGGAGATGCAGGGAGCTATCAAACTGAGATGCAGGGAGCTATCAAACGGAGATGCAGGGAGCTATCAAACGGAGATGCAGGGAGCTATCAAATGGAGATGCAGGGAGCTATCAAACGGAGATGCAGGGAGCTATCAAAAGGAGATGCAGGGAGCTATCAAATGGAGATGCAGGGAGCTATCAAATGGAGATGCAGGGAGCTATCAAGTGGAGATGCAGGGAGCTATCAAACGGATGCAGGAAGCCATCAAAGGGAGATGCAGGGAGCTATCAAATGGAGATGCAGGGAGCTATCAAATGGAGATGCAGGGAGCTATCAGACGGATGCAGGGAGCCATCAAAGGGAGATGCAGGCAGCCACATCACAACCAACCTGAACTGCAACCAACTGTCTCCCCAGGTCCTTGACACGCTTGAGCAGCCGCGGCACATCGCTGGACCATTGAACGGTAACGGCGAAAGGTCGGCAGCGCAAAGAATTTCCATCGCCCAGCGGACAGCCGGACTCTCCGACTGGCGCCAGATGAGCGGCAACCGCTCGCGTAGCAACGAAATTATCTGAGAGCATGAGCACGGGTGGGTTGAGGTTCGCAGACTGGAGATCCGGAGGATGGGATCTCACTCGCTAATCCCTCACTTGAGTATGGGATCTCACTCACTAATCCCCCATTAGGGTATGGGATCTCACTCACTAATCCCTCATTTGGGTATGGGATCTCACTCACTAATCCCTCATTTGGTATGGTATCTTACTCACTAATCCCTCATTTGGGTATGGGATCTCACTCACTAATCCCTCACTTACTTTGGTATGGTATCTGACTCACTAATCCCTCATTTGGGTAATGGGATCTCACTCACTAATCCCTCATGTGGGTAATGGGATCTCACTCACTAATCCCCCATTTGGGTAGTGGGATCTCACTTACTAATCCCTCATTTGGTATGGGATCTCACTCACTAATCCCTCATTTGGGTAATGGGATCTCACTCACTAATCCCTCATTTGGGTAATGGGATCTCACTCACTAATCCCTCATTTGGATATGGGATCTCACTCACTAATCCCTCATTTGGTATGGTATCTTACTCACTAATCCCTCACTTGGGGGTATGGGATCTCACTCACTAATCCCTCACTTGAGTATGGGATCTCACTCACTAATCCCTCACTTGGGGGTATGGTATCTCACTCACTAATCCCTCATTTGGGTATGGGATCTCACTCACTAATTCCTCACTTTTGTATGGTATCTGACTCACTAATCCCTCACTTGGGTATGGTATCTCACTCACTAATCCCTCATTTGGGTAATGGGATCTCACTCACTAATCCCCCATTTGGGTAGTGGGATCTCACTCACTAATCCCTCATTTGGTATGGGATCTCACTCACTAATCCCCTATTTGGGTAATGGGATCTCACTCACTAATCCCTCATTTGGGTATGGGATCTCACTCACTAATCCCTCATTTAGGTATGGGATCTCACTTACTAATCCCTCATTTAGGTATGGGATCTCACTTACTAATCCCTCATTTGGTATGTTATCTTACTGATTAATCCCTTATTTGGGTATGGGATCTCACTTACTAATCCCTCACTTGAGTATGGGATCTCACTCACCAATCCCTCATTTGGTATGGGATCTCACTCACTAATCCCTCATTTGGGTATGGGATCTCACTCACTAATCCCTCATTTGGGTATGGGATCTCACTCACTAATCCCTCATTTGGTATGGTATCTTACTCACTAATCCCTCATTTGGGTATGGGATCTCACTCACTAATCCCTCACTTTGGTATGGTATCTGACTCACTAATCCCTCACTTGGGCATGGTATCTCACTCACTAATCCCTCATTTGGGTAATGGGATCTCACTCACTAATCCCCCATTTGGGTAGTGGGATCTCACTTACTAATCCCTCATTTGGTATGGGATCTCACTCACTAATCCCTCATTTGGGTAATGGGATCTCACTCACTAATCCCTCATTTGGGTAATGGGATCTCACTCACTAATCCCTCATTTGGATATGGGATCTCACTCACTAATCCCTCATTTGGATATGGGATCTCACTCACTAATCCCTCACTTGGGGGTATGGGATCTCACTCACTAATCCCTCACTTGAGTATGGGATCTCACTCACTAATCCCTCACTTGGGGGTATGGTATCTCACTCACTAATCCCTCATTTGGGTATGGGATCTCACTCACTAATTCCTCACTTTTGTATGGTATCTGACTCACTAATCCCTCACTTGGGTATGGTATCTCACTCACTAATCCCTCATTTGGGTATGGTATCTCACTCACTAATCCCTC
The DNA here is from genome assembly GCA_002269645.1 of Macrostomum lignano. Classification (NCBI taxonomy): domain Eukaryota; kingdom Metazoa; phylum Platyhelminthes; family Macrostomidae; genus Macrostomum; species Macrostomum lignano. The sequence continues at coordinate 109,763 of NIVC01003053.1, read as the reverse complement.
ATTTGGGTAATGGGATCTCACTCACTAATCCCCCATTTGGGTAGTGGGATCTCACTCACTAATCCATCATTTGGTATGGGATCTTACTCACTAATCCCCCATTTGGGTAATGGGATCTCACTCACTAATCCCTCATTTGGGTAATGGGATCTCACTCACTAATCCCTTATTTGGGTATGGGATCTCACTCACTAATCCCTCATTTGGTATGGGATCTCACTCACTAATCCCCCATTAGGGTATGGGATCTCACTCACTAATCCCTCATTTGGGTATGGGATCTCACTCACTAATCCCTCACTTGGTATGGTATCTTACTCACTAATCCGTCATTTGGATATGGGATCTCACTCACTAATCCCTCACTTGGGGGTATGCATACAGGCGCAACCTCCAAAATTCGGTCGGCCATGCGACTTAGTTTTAACAAAAATGCGACGTAGTTTTTGGCCAAAAATGCAACTTACATGTAAAAAACCCTAAAGCAAAATTAACGCAACTTTGGGTAAACGGCAGGAGTAACTATGACTGTCTTTTTGAGCCAAAATGTCTCGTCAGCTACTTAATACTACTACTTGGGTAATTTTTCAGGTGGGTATTTTTGCGACTTCCTTGGTTGGCTGCCAAATCGGTCGGCCAGATCGGCCGACTCGGCCGACTGTTGCGCATGTATGGGGGTATGGTATCTCACTCACTAATCCCTCACTTGGGTATGGGATCTCAGTACACGAAGCTACACATGATCTCTGAGGATCTGCCAACACTCTGAGAATATCTGATCAACCCCAGCTGATCACATTAAAATCTCCATTAAGCCAAGGAAACACAAAACAAAGCGCACCGGTTTTGAGCACAATTGGCACAGAGCTCTGACCGCCAACAGCATTGGTGAGAACCATGATTCTGTACAGCCTGCCCGATTCCAAATCTTCGATGAATTGAGCAATCACCGAGTCAGTAGTGTCATCAATATAGAACTCTTTGGTGTCCTCAGTGAACATATCCGTTACTTTCAGTACGTATGCCTGGAGAAAGTAATATGGGAATTAAGAATAAGAACGGATAATTTCAAAAAGAAGCTTGCTAATAAAACTTACCACAGGTTTCAACGCGATAACACAGGGCGCGTTCCATGTTATTAGTGCCTGAGAGCTGTTGCCCTTGTACGGGTAAGTGTAGCGCACGTTACGCGGGGGAGATGTAGACCCTGTGCGCAATGAGAGCGTAATATTTTAAATATTTTTTTCAAGCAATTGAAAACAAGAGTGTATGTTCTGACTGACTATAGATGTAAATTTAGGAGAGCGATTCTAAAGTAAAAGATTTGAAGGCCGATTTTTAACTTTGTTTTGAAGGCCGATTCACTAATGAGATTTAAAGGTCGATTTATTAGTGAGATTTGAAGGCCGATTAATTGCTTTGTTTTGAAGGCCGATTTGCGAATGAGATTTGAAGGTCGATTTGTTATTAAGATTTGAAGGTCGATTTGTCATTAAGATTTGAAGGTCGATTTGTTACTAAGATTTGAAGGCCGGTTTGTTATTAAGATTTGAAGGTCGATTTATTACTTTGTTTTGAAGGCCGATTCACTAATGAGATTTAAAGGTCGATTTATTAGTGAGATTTAAAGGCCGATTTTGTGCTTTGTTTTGAAGGCCGATTTACTAATAATATTAGAAGGCCGATTTATTATTTAGATTTGAAGGCCGGTTTATTACTGATATTTGAAGGCGGATTTATTAATAAGATTCTAAGACCGATTTATTACTGAGATTTGAAGGCCGATTTTTTAATGAAATTTGAAGGCCTATAACTGAGATTTTAAGGCTTATTACTGAGATTTAAAGGCCGATTTATTACTGAGATTTGAAGACATGAAGCAGTTCGTCCTATTGAATTTATACTCACTTAGCCCCGTAGCCTGCAGATAAATAGGCGACGCTGGTCCCAATCCAGCGGGATCTGTTACCTGCACCCGCATCGAGTACAGAGAACAGCCTTGAAGGTGATCTAGCCGAACTCTGAAACATTAAAAATACACTTTGCATTTCTACCCACTTAAAAGGAGAGTATTTTATGTAAATTTGAAAAATAAAACACGAAAAAATAACTTGTTTCTACTTAATGTAGAGTAGCTTAGGGTAATTCGAAAAATAAAAACGAACAAAAACTTTTATTTCTACTTAAAGTAGAGTAGTTTGGATAAATTTTAAAGATAAAACACGCACAAAAACTTGTATTTTTACTTTAAGTAGTGCTTTGCGCCGAAGAAAAATAAATTGCGTTAAAAATCTACTACTCACCGAGATGACAGCGACTGCACAACAGAAGCATCGGTGGGCAGTTTATCCGAGCACATCACCCTGAACAGATTAGTGTCATAGTACAGGCTGACTAGCCAAGACTTTCCAGCTGGCCAGCGTGAATCTACTGGACCAACTCGCCAGGACACTGCAAGGTCAGTGCCATTGATCAGATTGGCGTCCACCAAATCCACTGGCGGAACTGGTGGTCCTGCCGTCTGCGCGACGCCATAACCTGACCGGGGTCCGCAGCCGCGGGTGTCGCAGGCGCGAACTGACACCTGCAGTTGGCACAGGTGCAGGTAATAAATCATAGAAATTTTCAGTAGGCTAATGAAACCGAAATTGGGGATTATACAATCTGACTCTCCGGTGATAGATCCTTGTAGCTTGGGATTTAGATTCTTATATAGTTTGGGAGTTGGATCCCCTACAGATTGGGATTTAGATCCCTATAGTTTAGGATTTAATACAATAAGTTTGGGATTTAGTACTGTAGTTTGGGATTTAGTTCCTACTATAGTTTGGGATTTAGATCCCAACTACTATAGTTTGGATTAGGATCCCCATAGTTGTGATTTAGGTCCTTGTGGTTCGGGATTTAAATCCTAATAGATTTTATCCCCAAACAATAGTCCTTAGCCCCAGACAGCACCGCCACCTACCCAGTATTTCGTAGCCGGGTTGAGCAAATCGGCAGTCAGTTTAACCCGGGCAGTTCTCAAACCAGTCAGACTGGAGCCGCCCCTGCCGCACAGATGGGCCCAGTAGTCCACAGTGAAATTGTACACCTCCGGCGGGTAGGCGCGACGCCAGGAGTCCGGCACGCGCCAGGCCACCTCCAAGCCTCCATCATCGGTGGCATTCACACCGGAGAACATGTCCAACTCCACAGAGAACTCCGGAGCTGATGAAGAGCTCATGACAGGTGCAACAACTGAGTTGGAAGAATTTTGTCCAACCCAGAATTGACAACTGCTCGTGTTGTCAATCTGGGCTGTCAGGTTAACCGTGGCATCCAGCAGATAGCGTGAAGCTGCATCTTGAGTGTTTAAAAGTCATTAAAGGTTAGTGTTAGCTGTCCCTGCATTTTGGGATTCCAATAATCCCCTGGATTAAGGAGCTGCAGTTCCTCCCCATTTGGGATTACAATAATCCCCTGGATTAAGGAGCTGCAGTTCCTCCCCATTTGGGATTACAATAATCCCCTGGATTAAGGAGCTGCAGTTCCTCCCCATTTGGGATTACAATAATCCCCTGGATTAAGGAGCCGCAGTTCCTCCCCATTTGGGATTACAATAATCCCCTGGATAAGGAGCTGCAGTTCCTCCCCATTTGGGATTACAATAATCCCCTGGATAAGGAGCCGCAGTTCCTCCCCATTTGGGATTACAATAATCCCCTGGATAAGGAGCTGCAGTTCCTCCCCATTTGGGATTACAATAATCCCCTGGATTAAGGAGCTGCAGTTCCTCCCCATTTGGGATTACAATAATCCCCTGGATCAGGAGCTGCAGTTCCTCCCCATTTGGGATTACAATAATCCCCTGGATTAAGGAGCCGCAGTCCCTGCCAAAACTCTGCCCAGATAAAGCTCAGATTTTGGATTAAAATTAACCTCTCTTCCTAACTATCGAATTAAGCCTAAATTGAATTATTATTCAAGCTCAACATAAAAAGATAGGAGCATAATATGCAAAAATTTCACTCTGAAAAAAGCAAACAGTCTTTACCTGTGTTTCTTCCGTCTCCTGGAAGCAACAACTCTCTAGAATTGTCATCAATTAACCCTCCTTCTTTGTTATAACAATGCCAATTCAGCAACAGAGATGCCTTCTCCTGATGATTTGACAACAATCTAGTAGAGATTGCTTCAATTTGAACTCGAACTCGCGACTTTCGACTGCTATCACCATAGACTGCCAGACTGATCACTCGAATGTCGCTATCAGCTGTCGACCTCATCCGCTCTATTAATACTGGCAATGGCACCACTACAGCAAATCGATCAGTCAAAGCCGGAGCTACAGCCACAAGTTTGTCATCATTTGGCGGTTGTACACTCAGCCTGACAACAAGCATGCAGTTAGTAGCTGCGGCACTGCTAGTGTCAGACCATTGGACAGGTACGCTGATATTGGTGGCACCAAGAAGCGGGTACGCGGCTGGATCAGTTGGCTTGGCTGCCAGACTGTCGGTTGGAGTGTGATGACTGCTGCAGGGTGTCAAGAGTGTTGTTTAATAAGTGCATTTTAAAATTACATACTTTTATAAAAGTTTGTTACGAATAATAATAATTGATTACACCTGACCTAATGGGCAGATGTGCAACCGACAGCTCAGCCGCAGCTATTGCGCAGCACATCTGAAGGCTGCGTACGGCTGTTCAGTCCAAGGACTGGGGGGTCGCCACACACCTTCAATTATCCCAGCTAATGCTGGCACCCATTTTACAGCTGGGTGAACTGAGTACTGAAGCAATGCAGAGTTAAGTGTCTTACTCAAGGACAAAAATTGTTCTGAGTGGGTCAAGAATCAAACCCCTGACCTTCAAGTCGTGAGTCCGACGCTCTAACCACTACGCTACAACCCCCTAATTGTTACAAAGCACCATCTATGATGCAAATTGTGATGGCATTCATACTAATAGTGATATAAATTCAGTCACACTAATAGTTTCACTATTCACACTTATTGGGATATGAACTTATTCATACCATTAGTGTCACAATTCACACTAATTGTGACACCATTCAAACTAATCGTGGCACCATTCACACTAATTGTGATACCATTCACACTAATTGTGATACCATTCACACTAATCGTGACACCATTCACACTAATTGTTGACACTATTCACACTAATTGACACCATTCACATTAATTGATACCATTCACACTAACTGTGATGCCATTCACACTAATTGACACCATTCACACTAATTGTGATACCATTCACACTAATTGTGACACCATTCACACTAATTGTTGACACTATTCACACTAATTGACACCATTCACACTAATTGTGACACCATTCACACTAATTGTGATGCCATTCACACTAATTGTGACACTATTCACACTAATTGTTGACACCATTTATACTAATTGATACCATTCACATTAATTGACACCATTCAAACTATTTAAAAGAAACAATTTAAAAATACAAATCTTTAATAAGGCACAACTTACCTCACAGTCCAATAGATCATAACAGTATAAACTAAAGTATAATTGAACTGGGTCAGCCACTTTTGGATTGGAACTGGCATTGGCTTCAGTGTAATTTGCAGATAAGCCTCTGATTTAGTGGACACATTGGTAGGAATTGTTCCAAGTTGCCAGAAACTTTCTTGTAAGTCTAAAAAAACATTTATAATTAAGCTTGTTGAGATAAATAAAGAAACAATAAACTTCAATTATCAATTATAATAACTGAAATCACATACAGCAAAATGCTACATCAGAGCCATCTCGACAATGTTGCTGCAAACAGTTAGTTGGTATAGATGTGCATCCAACTTTTTTAGGCGTTAGACACTGAAACTGTGAAGCTTGACAACTAAAATTGTAAAAATGGATGTTTTGATCTTTATTTAAAAAATATTTTTAAAAATTGTTTGTTTGAAAATGGCAAGTATAAATACTCAAATAGTTAGATTATAAATTATAAAATGGTAACATTACTGACACATGGCACTAAAAACTTACCTAAAATTTGTAGGTTTCATTGAAAAAATTAGGCACTTTGGATCTATGTGATTTTTATTTAAGTTGCACTGTAATTTTGTAATATTAAATAGAAGCTTTGGCTGAGTATCTTGTTGCTGCATTGATAAGCTTTCTTGCAAAGTAGGCTTAATGGTAAAAATATATTGCAAGCAAGAGAAAATAAGCAAAGTTCTTATTCTAGAGCTTCCCATTGCCATCATTTGTGTTGTAAGCAATAGGCCTATAGTTGAATAGAGATTGACAGGATTAGATAAGTTGAACTATGATAAAATATTTACATTTGATAAGTTCAAAAGTTAAAAATTTGCAACTGAGGTTTCGTACTGGCGACTCTCCCAGCTCTAAATAATTAAGTACTAGTGCTGTGGCCTAGTTATTATTATTAAGAATTGATTTTTAGGCGTTCGGGTATTAAGTTCAGTGCATAGGTCAAGCTTGGAAGCAACCAACAACGAATAATGAAGTGAGGAACGCACAGCCCACAACTGTGTACAGAACGATAAACGCGGTAGTGCAGCTTACAGTTACAGGTACAGGTTTTGCGAATCTCTGAATAAATAAGCGTTGAAAAACTGTTTGAAATTATGATAGCTGCATCTCTACCATTTAAAACAACTGATGCTTGATAATTAATACATTTAAAGCGACGGGACGGCTAAAATATAACTTAAAGTAGTGTGTACAAAAACTTCTATATAGGCCTAATAATACTCTCTATTGACAAAACTCGAATTTATACTAAAATTGAAGAGGCGTGAATGTATTTGATTGATAATAACAGTAGAAAAAGCGGGGCCAATGGGGGAGAGAATTACATCAAAGCAGAATTCTCCAATCAATAACTAGCCAAAGTGCAACGACGGGAGTAATGGCAGGACCGCAAAAAAAATTGACTTGGCGCGATATGCATGTACAAATGTAGTAGGCTTCGGTAATGCAATGATCGAGGCAGTACATGTCTATCCGAGCTTTATAAAAACCTGCCCGGGGTGTGATAGTAGTCTAGTTTAGGGATTGGCAAATTTTTTTGCCTTAAGGGTCAGAGCTAAAGAACCTACAGGTAATATAGGGCCAGTAGATGATGAGAGAGGATCGAGATATCGAGGGATCGAAAATACATGTTTGAAAGTTGATGAGGGGATCAGAGGAGAGAGGCGAGAGATATAGGATAAGATAAAAGAGAAGAGAGGAGAGTGAAATGAGAAAGGGGGAGAGGAGAAAAAGAGATAGGAGAGAAGAGAAGAGAAGATCGAAGAGGTGAAATTTTTAAGAATTAAATGCATCATTGATGTCATGTAAAAATGTGCAGCTGCAGCACCTAGATCTTGTACAGTGTAACAGCCTCAGAGGCGTCTCCATGGATTTTATGGTGGGAGAACAAAGCCAAGAATCGGTGTTGTCAACGCTCATTTTGGCGCCGCAGACACTCATTTTAGCGCCGCAGGCACTCATTTTAGCGCCGCAGGCACTCATTTTAGCGCCACAGGCACTCATTTTAGCGCCGCAGGCACTCATTTTAGCGCCGCAGGCACTCATTTTAGCGCCGCAGACACTCATTTTACCGCCGAAGGCACTCATTTTAGCGCCGCAGGCACTCATTTTAGCGCCGCAGACACTCATTTTACCGCCGCAGGCACTCATTTTACCGCCGCAGGCACTCATTTTAGCGCCACAGGCACTCATTTTAGCGCCGCAGGCACTCATTTTAGCGCCGCAGGCACTCATTTTACCGCCGCAGGCACTCATTTTAGCGCCGCAGACACTCATTTTAGCGCCGCAGACACTCATTTTACCGCCGCAGGCACTCATTTTACCGCCGCAGGCACTCATTTTAGCGCCACAGGCACTCATTTTAGCGCCGCAGGCACTCATTTTACCGCCGCAGGCACTCATTTTAGCGCCGCAGACACTCATTTTACCGCCGCAGGCACTCATTTTAGCGCCGCAGGCACTCATTTTAGCGCCGCAGGCAGTCATTTTAGCGCCGCAGGCGCTAAGTTTTGTCGCCATGCAGCAAAATTATTGATCTCCATAACGGGTCCATAACAAGGCCGTGGATGGGGGGGACAAAGCATTGGCATGTCCCCTATATCTCTTTCGCTGGGAGACATGTCCCCCTGTCCCCCCCCCACCCGCTGGCGACGCCCCTGCATCCTTGTATCTGCTTTTTTTCGTGCTCCTTGCGCATTGCCTTTCATTGAACACCAATTAAGTACGTGCAGTACAGCTGTAAGAAGCACCCAGCCAGGGTTTGAAATCTATCTACGCTCGTATGAAGCGTAATGTACAATCTGAGCATCGGCAAAGTTGTCAGCCTCACGTATCTGTACACCGCATTCTCGAAAAAAAGTTTCTATGACTGAGAGCTTCAATAGAACAATAAAAAATGAGGAGGAGGCCGGGGGCATTTTGCTTTTATTTAAAAAGACGAGTGCTTTAACTTGTGAGCAGACGGATGAGCTTGACAAATTATTGCTCTCAAAACTGTAATATTGCGGTTAAAGAACTTTTTTATTTGAAATGACAACAAAGCCGAAATACATGACATCAATGGCGCCGCCACTGGTAAGTGATTATAATTTGCATTCAGAACTACTCATAAATCTACTCAGATCTACTCTCAACTAGTCAATAGTGGAATGCTATTACAATGAATTCATCGTAATTCATCACTTTGTTCCCCAGTCAATCTCCTCAATAGTCTCTTTCATCTCTCATCACTGGGTTCTGTTCTTCTGATCCCCTGTACCCCTGTCCTTCTCATCCCCTGCACCTCTCATCCCCTGTCCCTCTCATCCCCTGCACCTCTCATCCCCTGCACCTCTCATCCCCTGTCTCTCTCATCCCCTGTCCCTCTCATCCCCTGTCCCTCTCATCCCCTGCACCTCTCATCCCCTGTCCCTCTCATCCCCTGTCCCTCTCATCCCCTGTCCCTCTCATCCCCTGTCCCTCTCATCCCCTGCACTTCTCATCCCCTGTCCCTCTCATCCCCTGTCCCTCTCATCCCCTGTCCCTCTCATCCCCTGTCCCTCTCATCCCTTGTCCCTCTCATCCCCTGCACCTCTCATCCCCTGCACCTCTCATCCCCTGTCCCTCTCATCTCTGCACCTCTCATCCCTGCACCTCTCATCCTCTGTCCCTCTCATCCTCTGTCCCTCTTATCCCTGCCCCTCTCATCCCCTGCACCTCTCATCCTCTGTCCCTCTCATCCTCTGTCCCTCTTATCCCTGTCCCTCTCATCCCCTGTCCCTCTCATCCCCTGCACCTCTCATCCCTGCACCTCTCATCCTCTGTCCCTCTCATCCTCTGTCCCTCTTATCCCTGCCCCTCTCATCCCCTGTCTCTCTCATCCCTGCACCTCTCATCCTTGCCCCTCTCATCCCTGCACATCTCATCCTTGCCCATCTCATCCCTGCACCTCTCATCCCTGCACCTCTCATCCCTGCACCTCTCATCCCTGCACCTCTCATCCCTGCACCTCTCATCCTTGCCCCTCTCATCCCTGCACATCTCATCCTTGCCCCTCTCATCCCTGCACCTCTCATCCCTGCACCTCTCATCCCTGCACCTCTCATCCCTGCACCTCTCATCCCTGCACCTCTCATCCCTGCACCTCTCATCCCTGCACCTCTCATCCCTGCACCTCTCATCCCTGCACCTCTCATCCCTGCACCTCTCATCCCTGCACCTCTCATCCCTGCACCTCTCATCCCTGCACCTCTCATCCCCTGTTTCTCTCATCCCCTGCACCTCTCATCCCCTGTCCCTCTCATCGCCAGTATAACATCATAAGTATAATGTTCTGTCTGCTTTTAATTTGAACGAATTTCAGCCAAAAGAGCAGTTAGTCGTCATGCTGCTTGGCAAGACAGGCAATGGCAAGAGTTCCTTGGGTAACGCTTTGCTAGGAAGAAAGAAGTTTCAACAGACAGATGGCCTAGTGGCCTGTCAGCAACATGATCCTGTCGGAGAGGAGGTAACTACATTGCAATAAATTGTCCACTTTGCACATGTTTGATTGGCTATAGCTGGCGAGTTTAGCATGCATTCATATGCAATGTGTGTGCAGTTTCATCTTGTTGATAACTCAAGTTGGAGGAATAGAAGAAGAGCAATAATAGACAGGATGTACTCTGGTTTTAGCGTTGAGTTCATGTATCAATATCTTACTATTTGAGTTTTCTAATTACGAGTGAAAGCAAGCATACATTTTGTCGGTGGGGTCGGACTGCAGGACTAGCCTCACAGAACCCTCGGAAAGCCCACAGCCGGGAATCAGATGACAACGCGGAAGCTCGCATCGCTTGTTTATCTGCTTCCCAGCACAAAATTGCAATCTTTATGCTGTCCAGCACGCAGAACACGACTGTCTTTTGCGTGTTGAGCATCAGGCTGACGCTCGCCGCAACAGCAACTAGCTTGTCTAGTTGTCGCTGGGCGCCCTCGACATTTGAGGAAATCGTGGGTGCGCTGTCGTCGTTCGTTGGTGTAGGAAGAGAAATCCGTAGCACCCAGTCTAGCACCAGAAAGAACAGAAACGGTGCCTAGATCCCTAGAGCTCCCAGAGGATGTCTCGAAAAAGTCCAATTGGCCGTTCGGTGTTGAAATAGCAGCTTTTTTTTAACACAAAGTATGTTGCCATGAGACAAGCTGCTGCCAGGTTGTCCGCACGGAGCACCTACCTTTAGGGGCATGAACCTGAAGACCGAGTCGACCGCCTTCTTGACATCTATTTGAAGATAACAATCAGTATCGACTGGCGTATCCGCAGGGCTGCAGGTAGATGTATCGGTCTTCCTCTAGCCTTGCGGTGCCTGGCTTTTATGAAATAGCGACGATGTGTATCGTAGTCCATTCTTTGGGTGCCTTCTCGCCAATACTCCATCTACAGTTAATAGTAAAGGGTTCATCCGGTGCCCATTTGAAGTGAAGTTCCGAATAAGCCTTGACAGAAACCTCCTGCAGCGCGATGACGTCACAGCTTAGGTCGAGCTCAGTTTAGATTTGCCCACTGTCGAGGTTTGATCAGCGAAACTGGAGAATTTCGCAGCAGGATGTTCATAGTCCCCTGGTGCCACCTGATGAAGGTCCAAAAGCTCCAGCAGCTGGGTGAAGGCCAGTGACCAACGATGCCAGAGCTGGTGCCAGAGACACATGTGGTCGACGTGCTGATGAAATTTGGTGTCTTGGCGAGACCGAAATGAGGTGCAGCTGCTGATTGGCGCACAGAAGTGTATTGAAAGAATGCGAACTTTTTTGGCAGAATCGTTGAATATCTCGCTTGTCCGGGGGCTAGGAGGGGGAATCTCCCTTGGTAGTTCGACGGTCTTGGTATTTTTACTGTTCATGTATTTTGCAGCGAAAACTGACCTCTAGCGCAGTTTTCATGGTGCACGTTCACTTAATTACAATGTTATGCATGTTTAGTTTTATGTCAATTGATGTGTACAATTTCGCCATGGACAAATTCAGTCGGGAAAGACATGCGCTCTAATGCGTACTAAGCTGAGTGCATTCAAGTAGCTTAAAATGGCTTAAAATGACTCAAAATGATTTTAGGCTTACTTACTAGTGAAACAAAACAAAGGAGAACGAACTCGATATGTGTTACATGTCAGTTGAAGTAGCACTTTTTTAGTTTGCACTTGGCAATTTTAAGCTAATTGAACGCTTCCAGCTCCTTTTTAAGAAATTCGAGTTTAGTGTCCTTGAACAGTCAGTTGTCCATGGTTAGATTACTTATGTGACTTTGCTTGTCATTGCAGGGAAAGATTGCTAGCGCCGACGAAGTGTTCGTTATTGATACGCCCGGAGTCATGGACAATGTCAAACCCGACGAGGCCTTGAAAGGCATCTGCAAGGCGATCAGCTTGGCACCCAACGGAGTGACCGCCTTTGTAATTGTGCTTCGAGCTGACAGTAAATTCACTGAGGACGAATTCAAGGCGGTGACTCAGTTGCAGAGTCTGTTTGGCGAAAAGTTCTGGCAGCACGTTGTGTGCGTTTTCACACACGGAGACTCTGTTCTGAAAGAAGGCGGTAGAAAAGCGTTTTTCGACACTGTAGAAACAGCGACCAAAGCGATCCCAAACTTTAAAAAGTTGATGAATTCCGTTGGCGAGAGATACATGGTGGTGAACTGCAAAAATATTGAATCGAAACAGCTGACCGAGTTTGTACTGCTGATAAACAGCGTGAGACGACTCAATAATAGCCAGAAGTACACAAACGAAATGTTCAAGGCAGCCCAACTGTGCTACGAAAAGAACAAAGGCGGTGAGCTGGTCGCACGTAAGCGAGAGGCCAAGAACAAACTGCAAAGCCTAGAGGCTAAGCAGGCCCAAACAATCCCTGAGGAGATTGAAGAACTGAAGAAGCAGCTCAAAGAGCAGGAGGAACAAATCAAAAAGCTGCGAGAGAATACCGCAACAGCAGCCGTAGCGAAAGCTCCAAAAGAATGCGTAATTCTTTAGTCTACTGCTACACGACTAAAGCTTTGTTGTCCATACTGAAACTTTGACTTGTGGCGGCCAGACCAGCCCGCTGTAGGCGCGGGCAGTGCACCTGCACTCAATCGGCCTGACTCACCCTGCCCGGGGGGTGGGTGCACCCAGACGGCCGGCGCGCTAAGCCGCAGGGTCTGGCACGGACTATGCGCACCTCCCCATGCCTCTCTGTCGCGCAGTATTTATATGCGATTGTGAAAAATAAAAGTTTACTTTCTCTCGCGCCATTTCATTTTGCGAGTCGCTAAAGACTGATAATTTTTATAACTTACGCAAATAATATACTTCGTCGAGTTAAAAATATATAATTTCTTATCATTTCAATATTGCATATTCAAGTGTGGGAAAAAGTTAACACTACGTCCACTGTAGCTCATTAAAAACATAATCTTTTGTATTTGTTATCTGGTTTCTTGCGTAAAACTATTAATGTCCTGGTAGTTTCAGACTCCTGAAGAATGAATGAATAGACAAAATAAATCCTCTCTGTAACTTAACTTAACTTCACTTAACTATATTCAAAAGTAAATTTTGCCAATATTTCATTTTCAAGAAAACATGGTGATTGATATTATTATTGCATCAATATCCTTCGCGAAAATCTTCAGAATTGATTCCTAATTTAAGACGCAGAAAAAGTTTTGCACATCAGGACTTTCGACCCCTTCGTGGGCATCTGGCCCGACGGTAATGATGGCCGGCTGGCGCAGCAGATGGCCTGTGCAACGATGTTCAGCCGACGCATAAAGTCTTCATCTGTTGGAGCAAATAGAAAAAAATACCGCCGATGTCGTTAGCCGACATAAAAACATTTCACGGACCTGAATCGCAAATATCAGCGGCTGAAGTGGGAATCGAACCATGCGGGGCAGACTGAGACCGGTTTCGGGCTTGTTTGCCCTCGTCAGTCAGTCATAGCCACACGAGGTCGGCTCCACCTCTAGCCAACTGAGTGGAACTGCTATTTATGCGCCCTTGCACATGGCGACATTTTCTAGTCCACCATGTGAGGAATTCGCGCCATGTTCAAATAGCTTTACTATCAGTAAGCTATCGCTTACATCTTCCCGCTTTTCAAAGACTGGCACTCCTGCCAGTTCTCCCTTCTCGGCCCTTCTATTTTTAGGCGGCCGGAGGGTACACTTGTACGTCTTGTGCGCACATTTTTTTCGGCTCTCACCCTGTGGGTGGCCAGCGGGTACGCTCTCTGCAGGGAACCAGATATCAGCGGCTAAAAGTGGGAATCGAACCATGCGGGACAGACTGAGACCGGTTTCGGGCTTGTTTGCCCTCGTCAGTCAGTCATAGCCACACGAGGTCGGCTCCACCTCTAGCCAACTGAGTGGAACTGCTATTTATGCGCCCTTGCACATGGCGACATTTTCTAGTCCACCATGTGAGGAATTCGCGCCATGTTCAAATAGCTTTACTATCAGTAAGCTATCGCTTACAGCAAACTAATTGAAATTTTAAAACAATCTAAGCATGAGAACGTTATCATTTGTAACATTAGATGAGACTGGGGTTACAGATGAGACACTGGGGTTACAGATGGGACACTGGGGTTATAGATGGGGCACTGGGGTTATAGATGAGACACTGGAGTTACAGATAAGACACTGGGGTTACAGATGGGACACTGGGGTTACAGATGAGACATTGGGGTTATAGATGAGACACTGGGGTTACAGATGAGACACTGGGGTTACAGATGAGACACTGGGGTTACAGATGAGACACTGGGGTTACAGATGAGACATTGGGGTTATAGATGGGGCACTGGGGTTATAGATGAGACACTGGGGTTACAGATGAGACACTGGGGTTACAGATGGGACACTGGGGTTACAGATGAGACATTGGGGTTATAGATGAGACACTGGGGTTACAGATGAGACACTGGGGTTACAGATGAGACACTGGGGTTACAGATGGGACACTGGGGTTACAGATGAGACATTGGGGTTATAGATGAGACACTGGGGTTACAGATGAGACACTGGGGTTACAGATGAGACACTGGGGTTACAGATGAGACACTGGGGTTACAGATGGGACACTGGGGTTATAGATGGGGCACTGGGGTTATAGATGAGACACTGGAGTTACAGATAAGACACTGGGGTTACAGATGGGACACTGGGGTTACAGATGAGACACTGGGGTTACAGATGGGACACTGGGGTTACAGATGGGACACTGGGGTTATAGATGGGGCACTGGGGTTACAGATGGGACACTGGGGTTATAGATGAGACACTGGGGTTACAGATGAGACACTGGGGTTACAGATGAGACACTGGGGTTACAGATGAGACACTGGGGTTACAGATGGGACACTGGGGTTATAGATGGGGCACTGGGGTTATAGATGAGACACTGGAGTTACAGATAAGACACTGGGGTTACAGATGGGACACTGGGGTTACAGATGAGACACTGGGGTTACAGATGGGACACTGGGGTTACAGATGGGACACTGGGGTTATAGATGGGGCACTGGGGTTATAGATGAGACACTGGAGTTACAGATGAGACACTGGGGTTACAGATGAGACACTGGAGTTACAGATAAGACACTGGGGTTCCAGGTGAGGCTTGGTTTCTGGATGAAACACTCAACTAGCGCACTTTAAACTACCGCAAAGCTCAAAATCAAAATTGGCAACGAGCGAGTCATCAATGCGGCACTGTATCGCCGCGCCAGCCGGGTTCGTACAAGCGACCGTTCGTTCCTATGTTCGCGCCAATGCTCAGAGACATGCACCAGCTGTGACGCTCGCTTTTTGTATAAGCTGTGAAGAAAATGTAGAAAAGCACATTATTATTTCTTATTAT
Source organism: Macrostomum lignano (assembly GCA_002269645.1). Lineage (NCBI taxonomy): Eukaryota > Metazoa > Platyhelminthes > Macrostomidae > Macrostomum > Macrostomum lignano. The sequence goes on along the minus strand of NIVC01003053.1, from coordinate 94,375 downwards.
AATCGCGATCAATAGCTGTGTGTAAACGATGGATTTTAACTATCGCAGACACTCTTAGATCTTCCTTCATAAATATTGTTAGCATAAATTACTATGACTCATATTCGACAGAAGTGACCTAGCGTTCTCAGTCTCACACTTGTTCAATGCTTATACTGTCAGTCTAGCCAACTTTAAGAAATTTTACAGTTTCTACTGCTGCTGGTTAATGAGCATACTTGGCCTGCCACTGTGAAAAGTGCAACAGAGTTCAGTGTGGAGCTGCTGACTGACTGACCATCTCTACATAGCACGGCAGGGCTATTGCGATAGACTTGCGTCTTTGCGCAACCCTCTGCGCGCTGCATAGCTGATACAAAATAGCTAGAATTTACCACTAACACAATGCAAATTGATGCAGACAGCTAAAGATGATTTCCAGTGTACTCTCGTCTCTCCCCTCGCCATTTTACAGCTTAACGTATTTCAACACGTCTCCGCTCAGACGAATAGAATGCGACCATAGTGGACAAAATTTTTCTCAAAAAGTTTTTTTTTACAGGATGTAAGGAATGCACGGTGAGTAAAAAGCACGACTCCGGGCTTAAAACAGAATCATACCTTATTCTCTTCTTAAAATTTTTACCTTGGTATTCAGGCCAAACCTCAGACTATATGGCTTCCTCCCGGCCTTATGTGTCGGAACTATCCACGATTCGGGGACCGCTGAAAGAAGCCGGTTTAGAGAGGGTAAGTTTTCAGTTCATTCGTGAAATGCAGGACGTTTCTTCTTGTAAATTTTTGCCATAACATGCGTCTTTAGCTCTTAAGATCAGTGTGAAGATGAAGTGAAATTTCCTACCAACATTTCAGTCTCAGGTCCCGCTGACTCTGATGCTGCTAGGCAAAACTGGCAATGGCAAAAGTTCCCTTGGCAACGCGTTGCTAGGGTGCAACGAATCAGCTGAAGCTCCATTCCAAGTGAAATCTGGTTTCGTCTCCTGTCAGGAACATGAACCAAGACTAGAGGAGGTGGGTCCCGCTTAAACATACTTTTGACATTTGACTAAAGCGCTCTATACGAGTCGAGATTCTAAATAAGAATTATCACTAATTAAATTCAGGGAATAATCCAAGAGCGCCCGGTCAACATCATCGACACTCCAGGGGTACTAGATAATGTCAACAACGAGCAAGCTCTAGACGGGATCTGCAAAGCAATCAGCCTCAATCCTGGCGGTGTGACAGCCTTTGTGATCGTGCTACGAGCTGATAGTCGCTTCACCAAAGAAGAGTCCAAGGCGGTGGACCAACTGCAAAGTCTGTTCGGCGACAAGTTCTGGGACCACGCAATCTGCGTCTTTACCCACGGAGACGTAGCCCTAAGAGGTGGGCAGGCTGCTTTTGAAAGTCAGCTGAAAATAGCCAGGCAGCAGGTTTCAAACCTTGACACGATTCTGACTAAAGTCGGGGTCAGGTGGTTGATCGTGGACTGCCACAACTTGGGACGCAGCAAGCTAACTGAGTTTGTGCTCATGTTAGACAGTGTCAGGAGCAAGAACAAAGGCGAGTGCTACACCAATGCTCTGTTTAAAGAAGCTCAACTGCGCTATGCAAAGGCCAATGGTCCAGCTCTGTTGGCAAGTCTGCGGAAGGCAAAGAAGGAGCTGAGAGAACTGAAGGAAGATTACAAGCAACTGAAATATAAAATAAGCAAGCAACTACTAGAAGAGAAAATAAAGGCGCTGGAAGGGAAGATCAAAGGTCAGGAGACGCAGATATGTAAGCTGCACCAAGATTTGGCTGATGCTATCAAACCAGCTGCCAAAAAGTATTGTGTACTTCTGTAGATCGTAAAAGTGGTACGCAACAGTTATATTTAGATGAAGCATAAAACCAGCATTGAGGAATGCCTAATAACCTCTTCATGCTAGAACCAACAATAAACTATGATTACCCCGGAAAGATTACAATAATGCTATTGCTGTCAAAACTTTTAAATGTGACGCAGTTTGTATTGCTTTACATTGGCCGCATCCTTTTATTGTAAGATCATGATATATAATTAACATTATAAATTTTTTATTTAACTATTTTCTACTTTTCTATTTTAATTAGCAGTGACTTAATGCGGTAAGAATTTCCCTGAAAAAGCTATAAAATAAAATATAACAACGTTATCAATTATTAGTTCTCGCTTCTCGAGTCCTCCCTTAATTTCGTACATTCAGTTAGATATGTACGAGTACATTTATGTCTTTATGAGCGTAAAAATAGAACAAAAATCAATGTATCTTTCATTTTGTGGTCTGATTAAAAAGTATTTTTTTTCAAATGGACCATCATTGTCTCACCTGCAACGTGGTTACGAACATACCTGGAATCCTAGTGTCTCACCTGGAATCCCAGTGTCTCACCTGGAACCCCAGTGTCTCATCTGCAATCGATTAGTGTCTCATCTGCAATCGATTAGTGTCTCATCTGCAATCGATTAGTGTCTCATCTGCAATCGATTAGTGTCTCATCTGTAATCGATCAGTGTCTCGTTGATAACCCCAGTGTTTCATTTGTAACCGAAGTGCTAAGTTAAACGCTGACTAAAAAGTGACGCTGATCCGACTGTATTTTCTCAACTTCCTGAACGACTGCAGTCGCCAGCTACCCAATGTCGAACGGCGAGAACAACAGCAGAGCGGAGGCACCAGAATGAGCAAGACCGAATGGAAAATGCAGCTGCGGAGTTCCTCAGTCAGGATGAAATTGCCTCGCTTGCCGACACCAAAGTGCAGCTTGAGTGCAACCTGATACCCGCCGACTTTATTGTTGTGGCAAAAACAGCCAGCATTGCATTTCTTCTTGTTTGTGTAGACAGTGAAGATGTCCCTGAGCTACTCTGCTCTCCGCACATTCGCAACGAATTGACCGTTTCTGCAAGTGTCAAAGGACTGCCGGTGCAGCAGAAGAGACTGGCTCAATTTTTGGACGACTGTCAAGTTCGGCTATTTTCGCAAATTCAAAATCTGTTTGCCCAAGTTAAAGCTTGGACGACTTCGAATATAACCGATCGAAATGAAGACATTAAGTTGATTGAAGACGCAATCGATTGTCTTACCAGATGGACCAGCGCACCAATCTCAACGTTGTCACTATCCTAGTCGATAACCATTCTGCTAATCGAGCTTTTTTCATCCACAAGCTTTGTGGCGGCATTCTCCGAACGTGGATTACTCATCCTTACGACGTGGACAAGAAGATATATTCTGCTATTCGATCCAACTCACACAATAAAAAACATCTATAACAACTTTCAAAAAAGGAAAATTATTGAGCTTCCCGTCCTGGAGAGCCAGTTCTTTATCAACCAACTGAATCTAAGGGACCATGGCGAGTTCATTGTAGCTGAATTCGGGAATATCCGAGAGCTGTTCGAGTTGGAAAAGGACAAGCCACTAAAGCTGGCACCAAAGCTTAACTCAAGCGTAATGGATCCAAAGAGTATCCAGAAGACATCGACGTAACTTTCACTAGCTGTATTTTCCGAGTCTACTGCTAGCGCATTGCTCTACTATACCAGACACCAGGGGCAGCAGTGGAACGACACTGCAACTTTCGTTATGGCGGTCACGCAGCTCTGGCAGGTGTTGAATGTAAAAACAACGACAATTGGCAAGCACAAGAGGAATTGCAGCAGGGATCCCATTACGTCGGACACCGACTGGAAGCTAGAATATTTTTCTGACGTCGCAGACTATATCCGCGAAAGTGGAAGGAAAGCAAGAGCCAGGCCTGAGTGACGAAACCATCTCTCAGTTACAGACCTGCCAGCAGTTTCTGAATTCTCGGCATCGACATGTTGCTCTATTTGAAGCAACCAGTTCAGTGGTCATGGAGCGCCTTCCAAATCTACGCTTCCAAACACGCTGCGAGTTCCAGCACCGAATTCTGCAGCCACTGTTCCGAAAGATGTTCAATGCTGCCGCGAAGAATTGGACCAGTCGCCTGACTGCATCGACAGAAGCCGCGTCAGGTCGAAAAGCAGGCAAGTTTAATTAATGAAAAATCAAGTAAGCGTGAGTTTTCCAATAATGTAAAAATCTTTCATGCCTGTTTTCTATTGTTCCTGGATATAATTCTCAATTGGGCAAATAGAATGCTTTCAGTGAATACTGATGTTTTAATTTACAATGCATATAAGACAGAATTTTGGCTCTAATTACTGCAAAAGCCGATAGAGCGTAACAATTTATGCGAAAATCAATTAAAAGAAACATTTTTTAAATCCAATCCGCTATTCAGAACGATCTAATTAGGAAATTCTATCTCGGCCCGGTCATGTACACGTAAAAAAGCCATCCTTTCTAGGTTAATATCAATACTTAGAATTCTATGGCCTATAGTGGAACAGTCTTGGGGCGACACCAACATTCTATGCGTAAAATCAAGCGAAAAAAGTATTAAAAAATTATATTGAACAGAAAGAAAAGTTCTAGTGTTTTAGGATCGTTGGCTTAGCGTAATTGAGCCATTATAATCTATGTTGAGTAATTTTGAAAAAGAATAGATAAATAAATATAAATATTTATGTACAAAAATAGTGTTCTGATGCTTAGAAGAAAGAAACTTCATATTTTAGTTGCAGTAGTAATTGCGTACGCCTTCAAGATTGCGACGCACGCTCGGGATAAATGGAGATTTCGGATTGCTATTAAGGGAGCTTTAGCATAAATAGACCTTGAAAGACTGACTCTAAAGTCAATCACCCTTTTCGAATAAACAAACAATTATAAGTTTTCAAAAACTAACTCTTAAGAAGTACATGTAGCGGCTCGTACTTGTAAAATCCACGATAAAAATATTTCAGCTAGTCTGAACAATACAGGTTAGTGTTTTGTGTAGATATTTAATTTAATCTTCTAGCAGTTGTGTGCACTCAAACTCAAACACTCGTCAGTCACACCGACAGCACGTTGCCCTGCACCAGACGACCCAAACGTTCAGCGTCGACCTTGTCGAGTTCGGAGTTCTGCAGGGCTCGCAGTCGGTAGAGTGCGGCACCTTCCGTCAGTGCGTAGCCCCCCGGAAGGGCCATCGTAATCAGAATGAGCCTGGCCCGATGCAGCCTGGAGTGCATCTTGAACTCTTTCATTGAAAGGCCTTGAAGATTGCGGAAGAGCACGCAGCTTGACTCGCTACTGGCTTCTAAATCGCTATGATCGGAGCAGTGATTCCTGACGCTTGTAGTTAATGGGAGAGCGCTGTGGCATTTTGCCAGCAGCTTTGAGATTTCCTCGGCTAAACCGTCAGCGGAGGCTCTTTGTTTGGCGTTGTCCGTGTGCGCTAGCAACAGAAAGCAGGGCCGCTCAATTCTGCTTGTGGTCTGCTGCTTTTTCAAGCAGTTAAAGAGAACTCGATTCGTGGCTTCGTGATCGTGCAGGCTGTCGTCTGAGAACAGTGCTTTGAAAATTGAAAGCTTGGTTTGAATACAAGATTCGTAGTTGGTTAGGGAGACGGGTTTCTCGACAGGTTGCTTCACAAACTCTTCTTTATGATGGTGAAAGCGCCAGTTGAAGTCGCTGATTTTCTTTTCAAATTTTGCTCGAGGTTTGGAATAGAGAGGGTAAAATACAGGGATCACGATGCATGCGAGTAGAAGGCATACAGCCGACCATTCTTTTAATTTGGAGAATATGATATTCCTTTGCTGCCAGGTATTCTAAAACAAAAAAGTGAAAAATTTTGTCTTTATTTTCTCCATGATCACTTTATAAAAGAAACAAATAATGGAAAGATAGATAGATAGATAGATAGATAGATAGATAGATAGATAGATAGATAGATAGATAGATAGATAGATAGATAGATAGATAGATAGATAGATAGATAGATAGATAGATAGATAGATAGACGTTTAAAAAAAACCTCTCACGCAGTGGCAGCTCTAACCAAGGTAACTGAGAAATAAATAAGATAGTCACAAAGGTCAAAAAATATAAGAATTATGGTAAACCGATATTTCGGCCGTGAATTGGCCTTCGTCAGGGTTTTACAATAGTATAATTGTGCTATAAAATGGAACGAAGTTGATATTGTAAGTGGGAAATAAAATGTATTGTGAGTTAGTTTATAAAATCAAATAGCGTCTCCGTCGCACGTTGCTCAATAGTGCTCACTCTGAAAGTTTAATCAATACCATCAGTGAGGGCAGGCAGTTTTGAGGGGCAAAGAATGTCCTTTAGAGAGGGTGCTCGAGTGTACGCAGCTACAGTGTCCAACCCATGTGCATGGTTTGAGAGAACAGTGCGAATTTCGTGTACAATATTAGTCGATCTATCCGTAAAAGGAATAACTATTGGGATACAAGCGCTTGTGTTGCTGTTAATTGTATTGAGGCCTGCAGGTGACTGCGTGCTCAGCAGGGAGATGAGTTTCTGTTCCATGACCCTGCGTCTGCGTAGCGCTCCTTCTTTGCTGGTCTCGCTCTCGGTGCTGAGATACCAGAGCCCCATGAAGCGAAGATCGTCGAGGCAGTGATTCGGAGAGCAAAAATGTCTGCTAACAGGGGTGTCCTTAGCGAGCCTAATGTCACTTAGGTGGGCCTGGAGTCTGACCTTGATAGCTCCACCTGTTTCGCCGACATAAATGCAACGGCCATTGCAGGTGTTGCAAAGAATTGCGTAGACCGCGCACCTGGAGTCACAGCGGACCTTCTGGCAAATTCTGTAGGCCATTTTAGTTGCTGTGGAACCGGGACAAACTTGGCCAAAGCAGCCGTGTCGTCGGCATACAGCACAGTCTCGGTTTCTGCAGTCTTGAAAGCCGAAAGCCCACTGAAAATCTATGTAAAGTCCAAGTTGTATGAGAGCTGACTTTTTAGCGTCTCGGATCAAGCGGACCGAGTGTCCCTGCTTTTTAAGGATGCTCATCAGGCTGCTGCTAGCCTTGTCAAAGTCCTCTTTGAAGGTGCAGCGGCGAGCGTAGCGGAGAAACTGGGATTTCATGATGCCTTTGAATGTGTGCTTTGGGTGAAAAGAATTCGGGTTCAGTAATTGGCGGGAATCCGTGGGTTTGAAGTAGATCGAGCAGGTTAATCTCTTCCTGTTGTCTTCGTTAGTCAAAGAGACACAGCAGTCCAAAAAGTTGATTTTATCTCTACTGTATTGCATTGTGAGGCGTATGTTATTGTCGCAGCTGTTCAGATGTCTGTGTAGCTGCTCCAGTTGTGCCTCCGTCCCGATGAAAGTCATGAAAATATCATCAATGTAGCGCTTGTAAAAATGAGGGGCAAAAGGAGCTGTGTTCAAAGCTTTGGACTCCCAATCGGACATGAAAATATTGGCATAGGATGGAGCAAAAGATTTTCCCATGCTTGTGCCCTTAACCTGCAGATAGCGTTTTTCGTTGAACACCATGTCATTTTTAGTCAGATTGATGTCAAGGAGCTCCAGTAGTTTCTCGTCAGGTCTTGATGGTTGAGGAAAGTTTTGAAAAGCCTCCCTAACAGCTTTAATCCCCTTCTCCGTAGGTATGTTCGTGTACAAGGATTCGACATCCATTGTGACCAGGAAGACGCTCTCTTCTTTGTCGTACGTCAAGTCATGAATAGCTGCTTGAAAGTGATCAGTGTCTCTAATGAAGGAGTTCTGTTCCTTGGCAATAGGCTGCAGATAGAGATCGATGAACCTGGCACTCATGTAACTTTCGGAGTTGCAGTCAGAGACAATGGGTCGGCCTGGAGGGATTCCACGGGTTGGCCAAGTCTCCGGATCCTTGTGAATTTTCGGAAGTAGATAGAAAATCCTATCCCTCGGCTCCGCAGGTGGAACCAGCTGGGAATATTGGTGATTATTGATGACCTTTTCGTCTCTCAAATGTTGAAAGATTTTTTTGATTCGAGGAGCGGTTTGGATTCTTGAAGCCGAATCAATCGGTTTATAGAAGCTGGAATTAGAAAGTTGTCTGCTGGCTTCTGCTATGTAATCCTCGCGGTTTAAGACTACCAGGCTACTGCCTTTGTCGGCAGGCTTAATGACGATACTTTTGTTGTTGCGGAGACTTTGCAGTGCCTGTCGAAGGTCCTGTGGCAAATTTGGTTTGTTGGAAATGACATCTGGGATTTTGACTTTGTCCAGCGCATCAAAGAGGTCTTTGTGTGACTGCCACTTATCCAGATTGATGTTAGGAATTGAGGCGCGTCCTGTTGCGTGCAGAGTGAAAGCACAGGTTCGGCGCTGGAGAAGGGAGTTCAGCGCGATTCGCTGTTTGAAGTTCCTGACGGACTCGAAAAGAAGTTCAGAACCTATCCGTAAAGGGGCTGGCACGAAGTTTTTCCCCATTTCTAAAACTTGAGTTTCGCTTTCAGACAGAGTGACACTAGATAGGTTGAGCACAGAGCTGCTGCTAGCAGTCTCTGTCCTGTCTAGTTTTTTTGGACTTTATTGTATGCAATGCAGAACGCTTTCGAAGAGGACTCGTTCGACATTGTGATATGGTTGGGACAGAAGGATAGACTACCTGCTGCCAAAGCAATATGGTTGCTCTTGTTGAGAGTGCGGAGGTGGCGGTTTACTTTTTCCGCTGCTTGTTGGAGGTTGTCAGGTGCATCGGGAGCAACTACCTGATCGGCCGTATAGACATTGGCTTTGGGAAAGGCTCTACCACAATGATTGAAGATTGTGGTCAGCTGCTTGTCGATAACGCCTTCAAATTGTCTTTGAAGGTCCTGGCCCCATGGGAACAGGATCACACTCTTAACGTTCGACACGGGGTTGGCTGCCTGTTCGCGAAGTAGCTTGACTAAGTTTTCAGCTCTTAAGTTAGGAAAAATTTCGAATTGGATCTCCGGGTGCACCGCTGCTGGCTGAGACAGGGTTTCATCTCCAATCACTACTGTCTGTTTAACCACGGAGGACAATTTCCAATTCTTCTTGGGACCTTTGTGGATCACCACAGTAGATGGCGGTGCGGTTGGTGCTGGGTCCGAAGACTGCTCGAGTTGGTCAGGCTGACCCTCATCAAGGCTGGAGTCGACCGCATGTGCGTCGGTTTCTGTGGCCTCTGTGGACTGCGAATGCATCTCAGCAGTTTCGTTCGAGGGTGTCAAAAAGATCGGTGATTGAGCACTGTCTAGGCTAGCACCTGCACTGATGCTGCCGGTAGCAGGTGGGGATGTCTGATCGCAGACCACCCCCGTGTCGAGCTCCTGAGCACAGGCAGCCCGACCCTGCGACTCGTCTGGATTAGCACTACTAGGAAGTGAGGGAGGTACATGTACAGAGCATGCGATGTCTTCACTGGTAGCTCTGTTGCTTTGCTCAGGTGGGAATGTCTGGTCACAGACCATTCCCGTGTCAAGCTCTTGAGCGCAAGCAGCTTGACCCTGATTTTGGACATCTTGCTCTTGTGATAGCGCTACAATAGGCGGAGACGGTGGTTCATTGCTCGCCGTCATTTCTCGGTGGCTAAGCATGCTTGGTTCCTCATTGAACTCGCATGAGTCCCAGGACACTTCATCCACAGCAAGGCTGCAGTACCCAATCTGTTGTGTCACCTGACTGCTCTGAAGACTGTCACTAATCTCAATGGGATGCTGCGTATTAGACTGAATGTCTGTGACAACATTGGTCCCATGAGGGGTGTTTTGTGGGTTTTGTGGCCCTACAGTAAGAAAAGTACATACATGGAGGAGCTCACCAGTGTTCTCGAGTCCAGGTACCTTCAGTCGATGGTTCAACCTTTGCAACTCGTTCTGAAGTTCGCCGGGAGAGATGTTGCTCTACTATACCAGACACCAGGGGCAGCAGTGGAACGACACTGCAACTTTCGTTATGGCGGTCACGCAGCTCTGGCAGGTGTTGAATGTAAAAACAACGACAATTGGCAAGCACAAGAGGAATTGCAGCAGGGATCCCATTACGTCGGACACCGACTGGAAGCTAGAATATTTTTCTGACGTCGCAGACTATATCCGCGAAAGTGGAAGGAAAGCAAGAGCCAGGCCTGAGTGACGAAACCATCTCTCAGTTACAGACCTGCCAGCAGTTTCTGAATTCTCGGCATCGACATGTTGCTCTATTTGAAGCAACCAGTTCAGTGGTCATGGAGCGCCTTCCAAATCTACGCTTCCAAACACGCTGCGAGTTCCAGCACCGAATTCTGCAGCCACTGTTCCGAAAGATGTTCAATGCTGCCGCGAAGAATTGGACCAGTCGCCTGACTGCATCGACAGAAGCCGCGTCAGGTCGAAAAGCAGGCAAGTTTAATTAATGAAAAATCAAGTAAGCGTGAGTTTTCCAATAATGTAAAAATCTTTCATGCCTGTTTTCTATTGTTCCTGGATATAATTCTCAATTGGGCAAATAGAATGCTTTCAGTGAATACTGATGTTTTAATTTACAATGCATATAAGACAGAATTTTGGCTCTAATTACTGCAAAAGCCGATAGAGCGTAACAATTTATGCGAAAATCAATTAAAAGAAACATTTTTTAAATCCAATCCGCTATTCAGAACGATCTAATTAGGAAATTCTATCTCGGCCCGGTCATGTACACGTAAAAAAGCCATCCTTTCTAGGTTAATATCAATACTTAGAATTCTATGGCCTATAGTGGAACAGTCTTGGGGCGACACCAACATTCTATGCGTAAAATCAAGCGAAAAAAGTATTAAAAAATTATATTGAACAGAAAGAAAAGTTCTAGTGTTTTAGGATCGTTGGCTTAGCGTAATTGAGCCATTATAATCTATGTTGAGTAATTTTGAAAAAGAATAGATAAATAAATATAAATATTTATGTACAAAAATAGTGTTCTGATGCTTAGAAGAAAGAAACTTCATATTTTAGTTGCAGTAGTAATTGCGTACGCCTTCAAGATTGCGACGCACGCTCGGGATAAATGGAGATTTCGGATTGCTATTAAGGGAGCTTTAGCATAAATAGACCTTGAAAGACTGACTCTAAAGTCAATCACCCTTTTCGAATAAACAAACAATTATAAGTTTTCAAAAACTAACTCTTAAGAAGTACATGTAGCGGCTCGTACTTGTAAAATCCACGATAAAAATATTTCAGCTAGTCTGAACAATACAGGTTAGTGTTTTGTGTAGATATTTAATTTAATCTTCTAGCAGTTGTGTGCACTCAAACTCAAACACTCGTCAGTCACACCGACAGCACGTTGCCCTGCACCAGACGACCCAAACGTTCAGCGTCGACCTTGTCGAGTTCGGAGTTCTGCAGGGCTCGCAGTCGGTAGAGTGCGGCACCTTCCGTCAGTGCGTAGCCCCCCGGAAGGGCCATCGTAATCAGAATGAGCCTGGCCCGATGCAGCCTGGAGTGCATCTTGAACTCTTTCATTGAAAGGCCTTGAAGATTGCGGAAGAGCACGCAGCTTGACTCGCTACTGGCTTCTAAATCGCTATGATCGGAGCAGTGATTCCTGACGCTTGTAGTTAATGGGAGAGCGCTGTGGCATTTTGCCAGCAGCTTTGAGATTTCCTCGGCTAAACCGTCAGCGGAGGCTCTTTGTTTGGCGTTGTCCGTGTGCGCTAGCAACAGAAAGCAGGGCCGCTCAATTCTGCTTGTGGTCTGCTGCTTTTTCAAGCAGTTAAAGAGAACTCGATTCGTGGCTTCGTGATCGTGCAGGCTGTCGTCTGAGAACAGTGCTTTGAAAATTGAAAGCTTGGTTTGAATACAAGATTCGTAGTTGGTTAGGGAGACGGGTTTCTCGACAGGTTGCTTCACAAACTCTTCTTTATGATGGTGAAAGCGCCAGTTGAAGTCGCTGATTTTCTTTTCAAATTTTGCTCGAGGTTTGGAATAGAGAGGGTAAAATACAGGGATCACGATGCATGCGAGTAGAAGGCATACAGCCGACCATTCTTTTAATTTGGAGAATATGATATTCCTTTGCTGCCAGGTATTCTAAAACAAAAAAGTGAAAAATTTTGTCTTTATTTTCTCCATGATCACTTTATAAAAGAAACAAATAATGGAAAGATAGATAGATAGATAGATAGATAGATAGATAGATAGATAGATAGATAGATAGATAGATAGATATACAGATGGATAGATAGATAGATAGATAGATAGATAGATAGATAGATAGATAGATATACAGATGGATAGATAGATAGATAGATAGATAGATAGATAGATAGATAGATAGATAGATAGATAGATAGATAGATATACAGATGGATAGATAGATAGATAGATAGATAGATAGATAGATAGATAGATGGATAGATAGATAGTAGATAGCGATCGAGAAAGAGCGAGCGAAGCGAGCTCTTTCGAGCTTGCTTGCCGCAGCCAATCAAGCTGAAAGCACGCACACAAGATCACCGGAAACGATTAAGGCAGCTGGAAAGCCAATGGGCGCGGTAAGCGCTTTTATCCAGAGGAACTACCTGCTGGAACCAGCCATGCCGAACGAAAATCAGACTACTCAAGTAGTGCAAAAGAGTACGTGCAACTACCGAGAAAGCTAATTGATGGATAGATAGATAGATAGATAGATATACAGATGGATAGATAGATAGATAGATAGATAGATAGATAGATAGATAGATAGATATACAGATAGATAGATAGATAGATAGATAGATAGATAGATAGATAGATAGATAGATAGATAGATAGATAGATAGATAGATAGATATACAGATAGATAGATAGATAGATAGATAGATAGATAGATAGATAGATAGATAGATAGATATACAGATAGATAGATAGATAGATAGATAGATAGATAGATAGATAGATATACAGATAGATAGATAGATAGATAGATATATATATAGATAGATAGATAGATGCAAAAAATGAACTGCTGCTACAACTGCCTACCTGGGGTCTATGCTGAATCGGCTGCATGGCTGGACTTGGCCGAGGCAACGTTTGACTCAAACTTGGAACACTCGGCTCGAACCTATTCCGAATGCTCTGAACAGGTTCTCCTGTGGCAGAGAAAGAGACTGCTGTTGCCGCTCCGTCATAAGGGACAACTTGCACTTCCAAGCCATTTTCGGTGGAATTGAAAACCACCCGAAAAGGAGGAGGATCAATTAGGCCTGGGTTCGGTGATCTGACATGCATGCCATCGAATACGGGTACTGAAATCTGAAAAAAGATATTGCCAGCAGTCTATTGAGTGATTTTTGTGACATTTTGTGACAGGTTTATATTTCTTTGAATTGTCATAATGGAACTATATAATGCTTCAATTTAGATCTTTATTTTTAGTATATGCAAATACCAAGAAATTCAATGAGAGCTCGTTGAAACACGACCAGAATCCTGACCTCTAACTGAAGATAGCTGAAGATTATCAGTGCTTCCTTCAAACCTTTAATGACTTGAAAAGAATTAGGTCTTGGACAAGTGAACCAGCCAACCAAAATTTGATTGAAAGGTTGCAAGATTTTAACTTGAAGAACAATTTGAAGAACACAGTAGAACATCATACTTTTGACATGAACATTTTGACATCATACTATAAAATTTTTCAAGGATCAAGAGCTCAGAATGGCATCATCATAAGACGTTTGACATCGATTCTACACTTATGGATCATCCAAGATAATAAAGACTAGAGAAGACCAGACGGAGATTGATCATGTCAACTGGATGAAGATTGATCTGATCAATGCTCTAAAATATCGACCAAAGCAAATCTCTTGGACCAAAAAGTTGGAGCGCATTTTTAGTCGACTGAACAAAAACTGTAAACGCGGATCGCTACCTGATGAGTTTCGTCATCCGACTCGAACTCAGACTCAGTTTCAGCCTCAATGTACGGTGCCTGGCTGTTTATCTCTCGAAGCTTTGCCACGTTTTGGTCGATCCAGCTACACGGAACCGTGTCTTCCATGTCCGGCTGCGGAGCTCTGCAGTTGCAGCGTTGAGAGCAGATTAGCGACAAGCTCACAATTAATTTGATGGAGTTGTTTCATTATGAGCATATTGATGGCTGAATGAATGGCCATAGTTTTTAATTCGAACACTTACCGACATAACGGGCAGACTGGATTCCTTCTAATAGCTTTCTACAATTAAGGCGGGTATCGGTTTAGTGGTAGGTTTAACCATTTAAGCCTGCATGCATCACTGATCTCCTACACGAAAGTCAAAACCTCGAGCTTAGAAATAAAGGTTTTTATTTCTATGAAAGAATCCAACTGGAAAACGGTCGGTTTTCGGTCGTTCCATATAGTCACACTTGAAAAAACTTTTTAGTCAAGTCTTTAAGTCAAGAATTCGCAACCAAGGACCACTAAATGTAACACTCGAAACTATTGCTGTTTTTTCAAGGCTTGTCTACGTTGTTTAAAACTCACTATTGCTTTAATGCAGACATATATACTTTTAAACTACTTACTTATATTTGACTATTTCTGCCTGCCGTTCCCACCTGTAGATATAGGCCGTGTCAAACTATTTTTATCTTTAAATGAACAAAATTTCGAACATCAAGGCGAAAAAATACTGTTTTAAGTGCAACTGATCCAGAGGTATGAGCATTTAAAGTTTAGCTGCAACGCAAACAAGCGGGCCTTGAAACGATTTTGCAACATTTAGGCTGCTACGACACGATACAACGGTAACTTCTAGTGGTCTTTGTTTCCAACTCTAACTATCACGATCTACGCTCGTACATCCTAAGGAACAAAAAATAGACAGCAGAAAGAAGAGCCAGCATTAGAAGCAGCTGAGCTGCACACCAATAACTATACTAGCACTCCATGACCAGACTAAAATGACATCATTTTCAATTCATGTTGAAATATAGTCGATGTTTAAAGTCCTGAAATGTTTAAAGTGACTGCAGTTCACTCACGGCAAAGCATCGCCGGCACAACGGCTGGGAGCAACTGGAGCACAGGTGGGTCTTGCGCAACAGGTTTGAACAGATTTTACATTCGAAATATTCTGCCAGCTCCTGAAAAGTCAGAATCGGAATGAGTTTGATAGGTAACAAAATGGACTCAAGTCAACAAAAAGTTGAATTCACAACGAACTCACGCTGTACAGCTCAGCAGAGAGTAAGCTGCGCCGCCCTGAAAGATGTTTGAACTTGGCCGAGAACCCTGGCATCCAACAGCAGTCTAGTGCTTCGAAACTGTAGTTAAAGAGTGAGACAGTGCTTAGAAAATCAGGTTCCCACAGGTTCCCACAGGTTCCCACAGGTTCCCACAGGTTCCCACAGGTTCCCACAGGTTCCCACAGGTTCCCACAGGTTCCCACAGGTTCCCACAGGTTCCCACAGGTTCCCACAGGTTCCCACAGGTTCCCACAGGTTCCCACA
The DNA here is from genome assembly GCA_002269645.1 of Macrostomum lignano. Taxonomy (NCBI): domain Eukaryota; kingdom Metazoa; phylum Platyhelminthes; family Macrostomidae; genus Macrostomum; species Macrostomum lignano. Next base: position 79,082 of record NIVC01003053.1, on the reverse strand, counting down.
GGTTCCCACAGGTTCCCACAGGTTCCCACAGGTTCCCATAGGTTCCCACAGGTTCCCACAGGTTCCCACAGGTTCCCACAGGTTCCCACAGGTTCCCACAGGTTCCCACAGGTTCCCACAGGTTCCCACAGGTTCCCACAGGTTCCCACAGGTTCCCACAGGTTCCCACAGGTTCCCACAGGTTCCCACAGGTTCCCACAGGTTCCCACAGGTTCCCACAGGTTCCCACAGGTTCCCACAGGTTCCCACAGGTTCCCACAGGTTCCCACAGGTTCCCACAGGTTCCCACAGGTTCCCACAGGTTCCCACAGGTTCCCACAGGTTCCCACAGGTTCCCACAGGTTTCCACAGGTTCCCACAGGTTCCCACAGGTTCCCACTGGTTCCCACAGGTTCCCACAGGTTAGAGTGTCAGAGCCCTGACTTTCTAATCATCCAGGCATTGTACACGTGTTGACCCTTATGGGTGTGAATTGCACCACAAGCCCCAGCAATTTTTGTGCACAAGTCCCCCTATAGAATCGAACCGCAGTCGTGACGTGACTCTGCCCCCATTTGCTCAGTACAATAGTTATCATTTGACCCAAGGATTATAATGCCCAAAAACACCGTACCTGCACCAGTGACAATTCAGCTCTACATTTTCTGTCCATTCCTGAATCGTTTGCAAAACGGAAGAGTAAATTATCCGTTCGTAACAAGTGAAAATAGTTAGGAGTAAACTGTAATACTTTTTGTAAACGCTGCAATTTGACGTCACTTACTGGATTTTGTTTGCAATTTTTACAGCTCATGTGATGACAGCATTTGCATATTCTGGCTTTCTCGATGAAACGCGAGCAAGTTGGGCAGTGGTAGAGACCAGAGAAAACCTAAAATGCCAAGTATGTAATACGAAATTCTTGTGAAGGGGGTACTCGTATTAACAAATGGATTAACGTATAGCAATCAACAAGCGTCAATCGACGTCGCTAACACATGTACATTACACCGACGTTCGGTCGACGTATGACGTAGTTATTCGTCGATGTACATGTAATGTAAAAGTACATATTTTTCATCGATGTCGATCGCTGTATGGAATTTGATAAATAGCAAACTGATGCACGCTAATGCATCTACATGTAAATAGATAATTGCATTCGAGATATTTCTGCACATTTTTAATAAATAATACGAGCATATAATATCAATGAATTACAGATCTCAAATAGATTGTACAATACGTTACTATATACGTTACAATACAATACGTTCTTTCAGTTCAACTATTTGCACAAATAATATCTACGTTATTCCGCATGTTTTGTTTTTCTAAACCTCTACATCGCATATGTTTCGATGCACTACGTATTTAAATCAATAAATTTAGGAATTCGTACCTGTTTGCAGATGTTCTGATTCATTAATGCAAGTAGTTCGATTCCGTTTTTTACACTTCTTGCCAGCGGCGTTTCTTATTCGTACCGGGACTGTCTTCGCTTCGCCAACAAATTATTTATGCACTAAGCGAGGCTATTTTTAAAGATTGCGTTAACCGCTAGGCGCTATTTTAACTTCTGCGCTACTGAAAACGCAAATTTTCATCGTAATGTCTAAAAATACATTTTAGTTCCTGATTTCAACGCTGGGCACTATAAAAAAATATTATTAGCTAGTAAATTTGTAATACTCACATAAAATGAGATGAGAATAATACTTTTTAACACTACATCACATCTATAGCGATCGTATTATTAAAGGATAGCCCTCAATATAGTTTGATGTTTTACTCTACCTTGGGTCCGTTAAGTCAGTTAAGTCAAACACCATAAGAAAGCTAGAGCGTACAAAATACATGTACAATCGCAATGTACTAGCTCTTAGAACGTTTTTCTGCTTTTTCAGGCTTCAGTAGAAACATATTAGTCACTGCGAGTACAGTTGAAAAATCTCTTTCCTTGGCGTCTGCACGGGTCTCTGATGAGAGCGCGGTTCTGCAGAAAACTGGCGTTACCATTGTTTTTCATGCAGTACACTGGCTAATTTCTCTCTCTCCCCCTTGGTTATTTTTTATTGTCCTATTTAGCTTCATTCTCTGCCTTCACGTATGTGCGCTGGGATCGTTTTTTACCGATCACATCTGATTGTGATTTACCATTGCCATTTACGTTACAACCGTAGATGTAAATATGTTATACTGCAACACCATATACAGTATGCAAGCATGTTATGTTAGCTCGTAGCCGCCGTGCGTTGTTGCAGCTGCTAACTAGCAGGCTTTGGGTCAAAAAGTACAGCCATCAAGGTCTAGACTCTTGGAGATGACAGTGGTATTGCTGAATGGTGTGAGCCCTTGAGAAAAATAAAATTCGGGAATTTAGGAAAAAATCATGGTTGGAGATAGTCGTCTAGAACCTTGACGAGAATAGGCAGAAGAACTTCACCAAAGAGGACCCCACTAACACAAAGTGTCATGTACATCTAGATGAATTCGACAGTTTCAAGGCTATAATTAGTGACTTTTAAGTGTGGGATCAATCTGCCGAGACCTCTATGCGAGTTCTGTTTCAACCTGAAGCTTAAAAGGCAAAACTAAAAGATTCCACGAGTATAAGCTAGCGGGACCGAGATGTGCGCTTTAAATTCCTGCAGCTATACTCAGGAATGAACTCCGTAAAAACTACTCAAGGCAGAGGACGCAGAGGCTTGCAGCTTGAAGACTGTGTGCCAGCGAGTGCCTCGGCTCGGAGCTATCGAGGCGACAGTCGGTTGCGGCAGTCAGTGCCATCAGCAGCAGAAGGACCGCCCGAGGACCACTTAGACCTAATAGAGAGGCGCATGAAAGAGCTCACTGCGAAAATCAGCATGCAGTCAAGGACCGACACTAGACGTCACCACCTACATCGAGGAGGCACCTGCTTCAACTGCAGTCAGCTTGGACACCGTACAGCCTAATGCCGGTGGCATAGAAACAGCCAGACCCGATCATTTGCTCGGGAAGAGGGCACAAGGCTGCAAGACTCCAAGACCCCAAGACTCTGAGCAATTCCGTTCTTTACGCGATTTTTATCCCGGGACAGAAAGCCGAACCAGGGGCTGCTGGACACCGGAGCGCGGACTTCGATTTGATCAGCAACGTTGACTTAAGAGAGCTGAGTGGCAGTTGCAAACTGAAACCAGCATTAGATGTCAAGCCTGTATAGGCAGACAGCTACGCCCTCAAGAAGTGCAAGTATTACCATTCAGCTTGTTATTTAGCTGCGCAGAAAGGTATTCGCTCAGATTTCATCCTTGGGATGGGCTTTGTTGGCAAGTCAGCCAAAATGCAGTTTAGCACCGACCATGCATTCGACGATTCGCCCGTCTCGTTTAAGGACATCGAACCCGAGCTTGATGTACCGCTGTCGCATGGTGCCATGGTACCGCCAAGGTCGGTCAAGGTCACGGATGTGTCGATATAATAAGCTGCGCAGATTATTTTGAGTCGTCGCACGAGCTCATTGACAGAACCGGAGTGTTGCCCTCCCGTGCATTGTCTTCGGCCGGCAGTAAGATTCCGGTTCAAGTGTATAACCTGAGCTGTACCCCAGTCACGCTATACTCCAATCAGAGTACGAGCGTATCGGCACCTTTGAGAACGCCGAAATCGAAAGAAGTTGGAGTTAATACATCGGCATGGCGTTATCAAGCCACCAGCCCATGGGCCAGCAATTGGATAATTGGCAGAATGAAAAATTTAACGATACCCGTGTCTGCGTCGGGTTGAATAACTTGATAGCAAAGGATGCCTCTTCACTGCCGCATTTTTATCAAGCTTTCAATTACTTGGCTGGTGCTTTTGGTCCGCCTCGATAAGACATGCTTTCTTCAAGGCTTCCTTCAAGTGAAGGTCCGAGAGGAGGATCTACGGCGTTCTACAACCCGTAAGCCACTGTCCGAAGTGCTGCAACGATTGCGGTCCGCTATGCTGCACTGAATCCCAGTAAGAGATACGTGCACTTTGCTTTCTGGAGCGTCACTGGGCCACTAAGTTTCCAAGAGTGGCATCGTACCGGCTGCGGAGAAGGTCGAGGCTTTCTTGCCGGAGTCTCAGTCTGAGGAAGTCCGGCACATTATCGGCATGCTCAGCTTTTACATGTGCCACCGGTTTAGCCTCCAATCATCACAGCAGTGCAGTGATGCAGTGCAGCGATGACATCGCAGCTTACATATAGTTGGAGCGCTACGTCGGGAAGCACCTTATACGAGCTAGCTTTCTCCGTCAGACGGCCTTGAAAGTGTTCGATATCACTGACCTTCGCGGTTACCATGGCCATGGCTGTTTTGCCACGCATCGCTACTTCCAGGGTAAAATATGCAATGAGGAATACCCATTCTGCCTCACCGATTTTGAAAATGCGGAGCACTTCATCTGTAAAATGAATGCCTGTGGCGCTAAAATGAGTGCCTGCGGCGCCAAAATGAGTGCCTGTGGCGCCAAAATGAGTGCCTGAGGCGCCTAAATGAGTGCCTGCGGCGCCAAAATGAGTGTCTGCGGCGCCAAAATGAGTGCCTGAGGCGCCTAAATGAGTGCCTGCGGCGCCAAAATGAGTGTCTGCGGCGCCAAAATGAGTGTCTGCGGCGCCAAAATGAGTGCCTGAGGCGCCTAAATGAGTGCCTGCGGCGCCAAAATGAGTGTCTGCGGCGCCAAAATGAGTGCCTGAGGCGCCTAAATGAGTGCCTGCGGCGCCAAAATGAGTGTCTGCGGCGCCAAAATGAGTGTCTGCGGCGCCAAAATGAGTGTCTGCGGCGCCAAACACGATTCTCAAAATAATGGAAATGTAGGAATTTAGTCATGTACATGTACATGTTGAATCCTTGGCTTTGTACTCCCACGGTAGAATCCATGGCGACGCCCCTGGCCTGAGCTGCCTTCATTATGGAGCTGCCTTTACAATGACAGTCAGCCAGCAATTTCTATCTTGTGTTCCACTCGCAACGATGGGTGCAAAAGATAGCTTTCAATGCAAAAAGTGTCAAACAAAACTAAGAAAATCTAGCCTTTGAGCTGACGACGCTTCTAAATGCCATTTTCAGCTCTCGCAGCAGGTGGGTGTTTGTGATATAGCTGTCCACTCAAGCCGTTCTCAGCTAGTCTGAGGTTAACAGAAAAGCGATCTCAACCATGCATTCGGCTCATTATACAGTCTCCTTTAGAAATAGCTGTCTCTCTTCCGGACCAATTGTTGCCTAAACCTCGCGCTTGAGTTAGGGCTACGTTATAATGGCTCATTCTCTCTCTCCCCTCTCACTTCCAAAAGTTAAATGGGACAGCGACGAGAACTCAGAAGTGTGAGAAAGTATTAAGTCATTGAACTGCTCAGAAGGACTCGGTCACATGCTGCACAGCCAGTATGTTTATGTATTAGGAGCCGCGCTACGGTTATTTTTATCGCATTACAAATAATTTTTGTAGTAGAGAAAGATTAGTGATGCCTGCATCGATAAAACGCAGTTTCTACATGTTTCTACTGCTGCTAGCGGCCTGCCTACTGGTGCTGTTTCAAGCGCTTCAGCTACCGGCTGAGCACTCCAACCTTCGGGACTTTGACGACCTTGAAAACGAATTGTTGAAGCCAAAATTGTACGGATGGCGAGAAACTTTTGAGAATGCCTCCATGACGACAACGCCTCCGCTGTTTGTTGGCCCTGTACCGTCTGTGTGCCTCGGTTCGAGCACCAGATGTCTGGAAGGCCTACTGCTACTGTCCCCGCGTCGTACTCAGAAAAGCGCAACAGGAAATGACGACAAACGAACAATACCTGCGATACTTCACCTGGTGTCGCTGAATGAACAACATAATTGGTCCGACTTTGATGATTTAATACGGAACTGGCACCGGCTGCACCGCGGCTGGATCTACGTGCTCTGGACAAAAATTGAGTATAGAAAACTTGTTCGAATATTCTTCCCGAGGTATTTAAGCGTAATAGAGGATATGAGCAACTCGACGAACTCGACGCTATTGGCAAGGATGCTGATCTTACAAAAGGTGAGAAGGGTCGAAGCCATGTGATCGAATGCTGGGGTTTAAGTGGCCTATGTTAAGCTTTATCAAAGTATCCTTCGTCAACGCTGCCCATCGGAGAATTTAGTAATTCTGTCAGGTGGTTGCGGGCGATGTCATCTCGAGGATGCCCACAACTCGTGGATATTTGCTTGCTTGCTTGTATTTAACTAGATTTATTACATAAGCTGCGTGCGAAATTTATCCCCTTTAAATGAATTATGTTCGTCTCTATTATACGTGCTACATATGTACCATGCATCATCAAACAAAAACCATTTATAGTTTGGTGGAGTCGTCATCGGAGCACCGAAGCTGAGGGCCATAAGAAACATCGATTCTATTCGATGGCTGCCGGCTGTTTTTGTTACTAGCAGCGAATTTCGGCCACCAAATAAAGCAAGATTAATCGACCAAACCGTATTCATGGCAGCTCCAAGCCATCCGTTCGTGCAGTACTGCACAGACCAAGTGCTTCATCACAGGTCTGCACTGAAGTCGCTGCTTAATCTGACCGAACTTTTGCCGAAGTACGCGTCTGCTTTCCCATCTACGCATCGACCGGAGCACTCGGTGCATTTGGCCCGGCCAAGTCGAACGTCAACTTTAAGCTTCAGTGGGACTGGAAACTCTGCAAGCTTAAGAAACTATACAATGATTGATGGAATAAAATATCATCTGAAAAAGCTTCATAAGATTCTCAGACAGTGTGAGCATTCGGCCGGTCTACATTCTAAGTTCAATGCGAACGCTACGGCTTCTCCAGCCACTCGCATGACCTGCTCGGAGCTGCTCCACATACGCAGCTTTCTCGAGGGTGAAGACACTTTCTTTGCTCTTGGGACGCCGGAGACCGACTCACTGTCCATCAGTGAGCACAGGGCAGAGACGATTAAACAGTTGACTTCTAAATATCCATTGTTAAACGTTAGTTTACAAAGAGCTTGGCGTGGCTTATGATTTCTGAATTTTCAGGGATTTTACTAAAATAAATTTGAGTTTTCAATGGCCGATGTCATGTAAAAGTACATGTACATTTAAAGAAGCGTTTTCACATTTGCATAAAAATTAACTCGACGTATATTTGATGACTTTATTTAGCTCCTCTAAAACGGACATGTAGTCTTTTGTTGTCGAAATAGGTGCTTTCAGGGGATCGTCAATAATGCAAACGCAAATTGACCCGATATAGGGCGCATGCAGAGGGGATTGACCCCTCCTCCGATCTCCGATCGCAGAACAGGCGGAAGGGGCAGACAACAGCATCCAGCTGAGGGGTCAGTGCAAGCGCGCGCCTACAGCTAGGTCGGCGATGAAGCATTTCAGTGCCAGTGCGGGCCGGCTGGCCGCGGCGCATGCAGCTATAGTTGCTCGGTCGGCTGGTCCAGCAGGGCCAGGGCCCGAGGGATGGGGTCTCCGCGGTATAGGGTCCATAGGCAGCTATACCCAGCGGCAAAAGACGGGTACGTACAGCGAGCATGGGGCGGATCGAGCTCCTCTCATGTAGCGCGGGCCATCTATCTAGCGTTGATGGCAGCTAGGCTTTACGGGTATTGCATGCATGCCCAGCGCGTAGAGCAGCTGCGATCAGTAGAGCGCGTCCAGGGCCCGCTCTCGTCTCCCCCTTCACAAGCCTTTATCTGATTTACTAGATGTCTACTATTGATAAATTATAAATGATGAGTTACATGTACGTATCTAGAATGTCTAATTACCAGTTTATTCCATATACAAGCACAATAAAAAACGCTGCCCTTGCAATTACCAGGTAATTATAACTAGCAAGCTCGAGTCCTCTAATGACTTCCAATGAGCTCCAACGATCTGTTCCTAAAGTTTCCATTTTATCAATGGTGAAGTTCAAGTTCACCTTTGCTTTCGAATCGAACTCATCAAATGTTTCCGTAGCCATTCTAACGAAAAGGTAGTTGTAAAAAGTTATTAAAAATCATTGAGTTAAAAAATTAAGCATACCTTAAAATTCAGTATAATTAATTTTTATGTTATACTTCCTTCGACATTGAACTATGCAGCTTGGCACAAATTTGAAATTAAGAAAATTAATCTGCTTATATGAAAAATTAAGTGCTTTAGCTTATTAAGTAAGTAGTAGTGTCAAGTGGAATGGGTATTATTTGCAGTATCAGTACCCTGGCAGTATGCCGCTTTCGTATAGATAAAAATCAATTAGTAGTTACGAATCACGATAGTTTTGCATGGACTAGGCAATGAATCATTAATTTTGAGATATTGATACTAATACTAAGTTATTGTGGATATTAAACTCAGTCTACTTTGTCATGCAATGTTTTAGATGTATTCAGTGGCGGATCCAGAATTTTAAAGTAGAGAGGCGGTCCCGGGCGGATTTGCCTACGCACTAAATTTTTGGGTTGGCCCAAAATAAGCTCTAATTAATAAGCCAAAAATTGCAATACTCCCCCTTATATGCAAGTTCAGCCATGGCAAAAGAGTGGGGTGGCTGGCCATGCCGCCCCCCGCCCCCTTTCTGGATTCGCCACTGGATGTATTATTGTTTCTAGTCCTGGCTCCTGGGTATTATTTAATATTAGGCTACTGATATTAGAAAGTCATAAAGCTAAAGTCTTAGTCTTTGAACCTTAACATTAGGTTTTCAATGCTAGAACTAGAACATTTAGGCCTAGGCCTAATATTTGCAACTCTAAGAACTAGAAAATAGTAGGCCTATACAATACAATATGGAAACAAGTTATTCTTCTCCCTAAACTTGGCTTTTATTTATAAGAATATTTTTAAGAGTGTAGGCCTATTTAAAAATGCAATGAAAAATTGAACAGTTTGCAAATGAAAACAAACATTTTTGCATAAATATTATCTTTATTAAGCCCCTAGAATTAAAAGAAACTATCAATAATAAAATAACAACTTAATTATCTAGGCCTTAATTATAATATTATAAAGTTTATAAAATTAGTTTAGATCATTATTAGTATCTGCACTAATTTACTAATTTATAAAAGATAATAACAAAAGGCCTTGTTTATCAAAAATGATTATTTTAAAAAGATTGTTAGGCTTAGCCTATTATAGTAACATTACTATCTATAGATAGGCCTATTCCTCTAGTCAAAATAGGAATCATTAAAGTTAATATAGCATTTTGTGTTGCACTTAAGCTTATGGGCAAATCACTTGATCCTAAATGGCAGGATTACACTGGCAAGGGCAGCTGCCAATCAAGTCTATGGCCCAAACCATTGGCTGGCGGGCAAGTTACTTAAGCCTTGGGCACTGACTTAATCTATTCATGCTCTTTCAAAGTAAACTAGAAGCTAAGGCTTGTAGCAACATGAGCTCGGAAAATAAGGCTAGCAATGCTAGCTATGAAACTTCACTAGATGGAATTAGAGGCGGATAACAATTTAGACCATGGTCAAGGATGAGTGATGAAAAGCACAGCTTTGTCACCAACATCCTAGATAGGGGTAAGTGGCCGGTCAACGTTGCGCGATGGTTCCAGGTCAACTTTAAGACTATTTTGTCAATTCAAAGGCAATACAAAGTTACTGGACGCCGTCATCGATTCCCCAAGGCCAAGGCATTGGCCAAGTACTAAAATTTAGTTGTTCATGTGCAGCACCTTCATACATGCGCAACAGTTGGCCAAGTCGGCCGATCTGGCTGACCAATTTGATGGCCAACCAAGGAAGTTGCAAAAATGGCCACCCAAAAAAACATTCAAGTAGTAGTAGTACTAAGTAGCTGACAAGGCATTTTGGCTTTATAAGACAGTTAGAGTTACTCCTGCCATTTACTTAAAGTTGCATTAATTTTTGTTAAAACTAAGTTGCACACCCGACTGAATTTTGGAGGTTGCGCATATATGAGCACCTTGTTGACAAAATCTATGCTAACCCACTTCTGTGTTGCAGCTGCTGTTGTTTATTTTCCCACTTTTTTATAGCCAACCAACCACCTGCCTATGTTCCCTCATTTGCTCATACTTTGCTCATTTGCTCAAATGTTGCTCATATTGACCAATTAAAATTATACCCTTGCCACAGCACCAAATATTGGGCAGCCAATTGAAAGCTTTTCAAACTGCAATGCAGCATGAATGGATTAAGTCTGTGCCCCAAGACTAAAGTAAATTGCCCACTAGCCACCAGTTGAGACCATAGAATCAATTGGCAGCTACCTTGCTAGTATAATTCTGCTACTTAAGATCAAGTGATTTGCCCATAAGCTTAAGTGCAATGCAAAATGCTATATCACTTAAGCCATATTTAATAAAATTTACATATTTTACTAGAGCCTTTATATCTTCAATTATATTAGTATATATAATGGAATCATGTAAATCAATGAAATGAGTCCAGATTTATAAGAGTCCAAAATAATTTTTCAAAGAATTATCTTTTCATTCTTTTCTTGACATTAGATTGCCTACCTATAGCATAGGTAATATACCCAAGTCTAACTATCTAGATTCTAGAAAGCAAAAAAAACTGTTATTGTGCTGCAAGTGCATAGATTGTCTGCATAGAGTGATTGGTAATTAGATGATCCTTAGCTAGCCTTGATATTATAAGTTCAATTGTTTATAATTATATAGCATTCAATAGTATATAAGAATTTGGTTGACATTAAATGTTAGCATCAAATTGATTAGCTGCAATAAATGTTTATATTGCTTGGTGACTTGCAATCATAGTAAATATTTCAAAAAGTAATTATGGGTTCTTCATACATAGGCCTAGCTAAAATAGGCCTATCATGATCTAATGAAATAGCTAATTTAATATATATCTGTAGTAAAACTAATTATTATCTTAAAAAATTTTCTTTCTGGTTTTTTATCTTAAATTCCTTGAGCTATTATTGATATTTAAATAATTAAATTATAATCCTATAATATAAGGTAGGTCTAGTCACATACATGCGCAACAGTCGGCCGAGTCGGCCGATCCGGCCGACCGATTTGGCGGCCAATCAAGGAAGTCGCAAAAATGCCCACCCAAAAAATAACCTGAAGAGTAGTACTAAGTAGCTGACGAGGCATTTTAGCTTAATAAAACAGTCATAGTTACTCCTGCCGTTTACCCAAAGTTGCGTTAATTTTGCTTTCGGGTTTTTTTATATGTAAGTCGCATTTTTGGCCAAAAACTACGTCGCATTTTTGTTAAAACTAAGTCGCACGGCTGACCGAGTTTTGGAGGTTGCACATGTATGTCTAGTCATCTATCTAAGAAGTCTAGGAAGTCTAAGAAACTAGGAATTCTAAATAATATTTGAGAAAGATAGAAAATTGCCAGGACAGTTTTTAATAAAAGGTTGTTTAATTATCTTTTATTTTATTTTTTGTATAACCTTATTCTATAAAATTCTTTTTTTAAACTTATAGGCTTAGGGTTTAAGGTTAAGGTTATGTTTAAGGTTGGAAAAAATATTGCTGAGATTTCTAGATTGACAAGGGTTTGCTAACATGTCAAGGCTCATTGGGGGAATAGCTAAGATGTCAAGACTGCCTAGGGTCATTGAGAGATGAAAAGAAGCTATATATAGTTTATTCAAAATTTTATATTCATTTTTGTTGGCTCCTCAGGGAGGATGTTGATTGCTAGTAGTATTTCTAGTATCATAAGTATTAGGCAAAGGTTATCATACAGTCTAAAAAAGATTTAAAATATTAAAAAGAAAAATAAGTTTTAGCAAACAATTGTCACATTTTTATTGCCTCTAGATTTTTCTTACAAAAACTAGCAAATCGTTTTTTTACATAAGATCCTAGATTTGCATCTGGCTAGTTCATATATTGTTTATCTCTTAATCTATTGACTCATATCAGCTCTTTACACACAAAAATATCAAATGAAGTAAAGCATTCTTTTAAGCAATGGTCTAATAAAATTTGAACAGTTATGAATATATTAATGTTTTTTTCACCTTAGTACCTATATAACACTCTTTAGTCTCATTCGCTCCCACAGCCATCCCTATCCAATGTCTTCTTCCTCGCTGCAAACCATGGTGGCTAACCAGCAGCAGCAGCCACCTGCTACAGCTGCAGCAAGTACCGGTGGCAATATACCTGTCCTGTGCCCTAGCAGACATGGTGTAGCAGAAGCAGATTTAGTTGTCAAAATGGTCAAAGACTATCGTAGAAAATCTGTAGAAGATATCGAACGCGAGGTGCTGATAACAATGATGAGTCTGTCGGATCTTGAGGCGCGCCAGTACGAGATTCACTGCGTGCCGAAACGGCTGTCGCCTTCGCTAGTGAACTTCGATTTGTTGAATGCACCCGAAGCGCGAAAGTTTACTGATATGGTTCAGGTAAGGCTTAAAGTACATTTTGTCAAGTTTCCAGTCATAATGCCTAGTTAGGGTCAGCATGACCTGATATTGTGTCAGTCATAATGCCTAGTTAGCTCAGTATGACCCGATATTGTGTGTCAGTCAGAATTACTAGTTAGGCCAACATGACCCCATATTTTCTGTCAGTCAATCACAATGCCACGCTTACAATGCTGTCACTCGCAGGTGTGCGTCACAGTGCCTCTGACGCAGCAGACTCTGCCATACATCGGATCCCAACCTGATAGCGAATCGTTCACGGACTTTCCTTTCCTAATGGTAGTTCCCAAGCGAGCGCTGTTTGCCCAGAATATGGCCAAGTCTCTCAGCCATTTCGCTTCGGAACCAACTAATGCAGAGGTTTCGTCTGCTCTCAACTCGCTTTTGGAGACTAAACGGACTTTTTATAAGCCGGCGTCCAGACAAAAGGTCACCCGCCCGATTCTTTACGATGGCCAGGTGGCCGAGGAGCTAATCAGGTGGGGAACTATGCTGTTTGTGCTGCCAGCCTCGCAGATCCTCAGTTGCTGGGCCAGCCTCCCAAATCCTCATTTGCTGGGCCAGCCTCCCAGATCCTCATTTGCTGGGCCAGCCTCCCAGATCCTCAGTTGCTGGGCGAGCCTCCCAGATCCTCAGTTGCTGGGCCAGCCTCCCAGATCCTCAGTTGCTGGGCCAGCCTCCCAGATCCTCAGTTGCTGGGCCAGCCTCCCAGATCCTCAGTTGCTGGGCCAGCCTCCCAGATCCTCATTTGCTGGGCCAGATTCCCAGATCCTCAGTTGCTGGGCCAGCCTCCCAGATCCTCAGTTGCTGGGCCAGCCTCCCAGATCCTCATTTGCTGGGCCAGCCTCCGAGATCCTCAGTTGCTGGGCCAGCCTCCCAGATCCTCAGTTGCTGGGCCAGCCTCCCAGATCCTCAGTTGCTGGGCCAGCCTCCCAGATCCTCATTTGCTGGGCCAGATTCCCAGATCCTCAGTTGCTGGGCCAGCCTCCCAGATCCTCATTTGCTGGGCCAGCCTCCCAGATCCTCAGTTGCTGGGCCAGCCTCCCAGATCCTCATTTGCTTGGCCAGCCTCCCAGATCCTCAGTTGCTGGGCCAGCCTCCCAGACAGTTAGCTGAGTCAATATTAGTTCCTCTCTGTTATTCCAACTCTAGTATACCGGTAGTGCTTAGTAATTATTTAACTCATTATGACAGGGAGGGAGTTCTTGATGTTTTGCTCAACGGCCTGGCTGACCGCCGTCTGGATAATCAGCCGCGGCTGCAGCAGCAACTGGTGCGGGTTCTCGCCTGCCTCATGCGCTACGCTCTCTTCGACGGCGCCGCGGGCGATGGCACCGGGCTTGGCGGAGTTGACGACAATGGTAGGCTGCCTGCGTGTCTGTCCGCTCTCTACCTCCGCCCCTATTTTCTCGAATCTTACCTCCAATCTCTATCGCCATTTTGCCCCTGTCCTCCATTCTCTATCCCCGTTTCCGCCCCTGTCCTCCATTCTCTATCCCCATTTCCGCCCCGTCCTCTACTCTCTATCCCCATTTCCGCCCCTGTCCTCTACTCTCTATCCCCATTTCCGCCCCTACTCTACTCTCTATCCCCATTTCCGCCCCTGTCCTCTACTCTCTATCCCCATTTCCGCCCCGTCCTCTACTCTCTATCCCCATTTCCGCCCCGTCCTCTACTCTCTATCCCCATTTCCGCCCCTGTCCTCTACTCTCTAT
>NIVC01003053.1:0-62500 GCA_002269645.1 Macrostomum lignano | reverse complement strand
TGTCTGTCTGTCTGTCTGTCTGTCTTAGTGTCTGTCTGTCTGTCTGTCTGTCTGTCTGTCTGTCTGTCGGTCTGCCTGTCTGTCTGTCTGTCTGTCTGCCTGTCTGTGTCTGTCTGTCTGTCGGTCTGTCTGTCTGCCTGTCTGTGTCTGTCTGTTTGTCTGTCTGTCTATCTGTCTGTGTCTGTCTGTCTTTCAGTCAGCCAGTCCAATTTTAGCACACCCACACTGCAGGAGGCCGCATTTCCTCGTCTGGAGTCGCAGCTTCACCTCCTGCTCCGCCTGTTCCTCCGGCCGCAACAGCGCGAAGCCCTCGTCCCCGTTGATCAGCGAAACCAGCGCGAAATCGACGGCATCTGCTCGGCGCTGGCGCTGGCCGCCTCCTGCGTGACTGCGGCGTCGAATTCGGGCTCGTCCAGCCACAGCAGCACGGCGGACAAGCGCCAGTCTAGCTCCACGCCCTCATCCGGCTCGTCCTCGGCCGCCGATGCCGGCTTTGCCCCAGCCGATCCGGCCACTTTTATGTCTGAATTCGCGGCCGAGACGCCGCCGGGCCTGCTAGCGCTGCGCCAGCTGGATTATCTGGTTCGGGTGCGCAATCAGGAGCTGAGAGAGATCTTCCAGCAGCAGCAGCTCCATCATTCGTCTGGGCCGGCTGCCGAACTGCCGATGGCCTCGGCTGCCGTGGCTTTGACCAAAATTCTGCTTCGGGTTCTGTGCGGCTTCAACGGCAGCCAGGCTGATGCGGACAGCAGCCAGCAGCAGCTCATGGTGAGAAACTTCTAGTGCCTTTTCAAGTGCTGAAGCAAATAATCCTTTATTGAGCCATACCCATCATACCAGATCCTCAGTTGCTGGGCCAGCCTCTCAGATCCACAGTTGCTGGGCCAGTCTCCCAGATCCTCAGTTGCTGGGCCAGCTTCCCAGATCCTCAGTTGCTGGGCCAGCTTCCCAGATCCTCAGTTGCTGGGCCAGCCTCCCAGATCCTCAGTTGCTGGGCCAGCCTCCCAGATCCTCAGTTGCTGGGCCAGCCTCCCAGATCCTCAGTTGCTGGGCCAGCCTCCCAGATCCTCAGTTGCTGGGCCAGCCTCTCAGATCCCCAGTTGCTGGGCCAGCCTCTCAGATCCACAGTTGCTGGGCCAGTCTCCCAGATCCTCAGTTGCTGGGCCAGCCTCCCAGATCCTCATTTGCTGGGCCAGCTTCCCAGATCCTCAGTTGCTGGGCCAGCCTCCCAGATCCTCAGTTGCTGGGCCAGCCTCCCAGATCCTCAGTTGCTGGGCCAGCCTCCCAGATCCTCATCTGCTGGGCCAGCCTCCCAGATCCTCAGTTGCTGGGCCAGCTTCCCAGATCCTCAGTTGCTGGGCCAGCCTCCCAGATCCTCATCTGCTGGGCCAGCCTCCCAGATCCTCAGTTGCTGGGCCAGCCTCCCAGATCCTCAGTTGCTGGGCCAGCTTCCCAGATCCTCAGTTGCTGGGCCAGCCTCTCAGATCCCCAGTTGCTGGGCCAGCCTCCCGGATCTCCTGTGCTCACACAAATCTCCCTCGCTGTCATCTCCCGCAGTCGTTGGCCGCGGTGCCGCCACCTCTAGCGGAGTTCCCGCCGCTGCTGCTCACACTGCCGAACGTCTTCAGCGACTGCTTCGTGGCCTGCATGCGCACCTTTCAGCGCACCTGGACAGAGTCGCGCGCCAATCGCGAAGATCTTGGCACGGTGACAGCCGTAGTTGAGGAGCAGCTGAGGATGGCGCTGAAGCAGAGGCCCGACACGGCCGATAAGCTGAGGCGAGAGCTGGATCGGGTTCGTTGTTTTCGAAATGTTTCATAATCATACTTCTGGTTTTCTAATTTTGCTTGCCTTTCTTAAATGCCTATCCGGTTATTTGTGTGGTAGCGACTAGTTGAACTATTTTTAGCAACACTGTAAACCTGCTGTTTAGTGGTTTAGACTGTCAGAAAAGTTAAGCTAACTATATTTTCTGTGACTGCCTATTGAGCGTCAGTGTTTTTGCGTGCTGTGTAGTACGAGCTCGCAAACCATTCTTAGTTTTTAACTGATTCTTTTTTCGACAATTTTTATATGCCCGTTTTTGCCTGAACTTTCGCTGCACTAAAACATTCTCTTACAACTTATCTTTACTTCCCCATCCCTACTCCCCATCCCTACTTCTCCATCCCTACTTCCCCATCCCTACTTCCCCATCCCTACTTCCCCATCCCTACTCCCCCATCCCTACTTCCCCATCCCCACTCCCCCATCCCTACTTCCCCATCCCTTCTTCCCCATCCCTACTTCCCCATCCCCACTCCCCTATCCCTACTTCCCCATCCCTACTTCCCCATCCCTACTTTCCCATCCCCACTCCCCCATCCCTACTTCTCCATCCCTACTTCACCATACCCACTCCCAAATCCCTACTTCCCCATCCCCACTCCCCACTCTCACTCCCACATCCCTACTCCCCCATCCCCACTCCCCCATCCCCACTCCCCATCCCTACTTCCCCATACCCACTCCCACATCCCTACTTCCCCATCCCTACTTCCCCATCCCCACTCCCCCATCCCCGCTCCCCCATCCCTACTTCCCCATCCCCACTCCCCACTCTCACTCCCCCATCCCCGCTCCCCATCCCCACTTTCAAAAATTCCAGAAAGCGTTATTGCATCCCATTTTAAATTGTCTATCCCTGCAAAGCACAAAGCGCGCTTGACGCCCTTCAACCACCCAACAGGTCACCTACGAAGACGTGAAAGCGCGCTGGCAAAGCTCCTTGAGCAGCGGGGACAATGGCGCCCTCGTCTACCTGACCGCCCAGCTGCAGTCGCCCGTTTCAGATTTGATCGCTCGCCAACGCTTGGCTTATATGCGCAGAGGCTCCGAATTTAATCGTTTGGTTCGGCCTAGCAGCAAAAAGTTTTATAGTCAAAGGATTCACCTCTCACTGTCGGCTAATAGCAAGTACTTGATGTTCCGATTGCCGGATTCCGACTTGCAGTCTCAGCAGCCTCAGCATCAATATTCTTCAACTGTGCACAAAGTGCCAATACAACATCTGGCTCGGGTTGATATCGGCCGGGACACCGTTGGTGTTACCGATTCTAGGCAGCTTAAACTCCTGTCCGACTATGCCATACAGCTGCTTTATAGGTAAATCTGCTATAGAGTTTGTCCCATTCGGGTTGATATCGGCCGGGACACCGTTGGTGTTACCGATTCTAGGCAGCTTAAACTCCTGTCCGACTATGCCATACAGCTGCTTTATAGGTAAATCTGCTATAGAGTTTGTCCCATTCGGGTTGATCCCAATAAGCATTTATCCCATGGGGTCTTTATCACACGTGTGCTTATTGCATGGGTATCTATCACACGTGTTTATCGCATGAGAGGTATTTATCACGCGTGTGCTTATCCCTTGGTGTATCTATCACACATGTGTTTATCACATGGGGTATTTATACCATGACTTTTTATTCCATGAGTATTTATCACACGTGTGTTTATCGCATAGGGTATTTATCACACGTGTGCTTATCGAATGGGGTATTTATCTCACGTGTGTTTATCGAATGGGGTATCTATCACACGTGTGTTTATCGAATGGGGTATTTATCACACGTGTTTATTGCATAAGGGTATTTATCACACGTGTGTTTATAGCATAGGGTATTTATCACACGTGTGTTTATCGAATGGGGTATTTATCTCACGTGTGTTTATCGAATGGGGTATCTATCACACGTGTGTTTATCGAATGGGGTATCTATCACACGTGTTTATTGCATAAGGGTATTTATCACACGTGTGTTTATAGCATAGGGTATTTATCACACGTGTGTTTATCGAATGGGGTATTTATCTCACGTGTGTTTATCGAATGGGGTATCTATCACACGTGTGTTTATCGAATGGGGTATCTATCACACGTGTTTATTGCATAAGGGTATTTATCACACGTGTGTTTATAGCATAGGGTATTTATCACACGTGTGTTTATCGAATGGGGTATTTATCTCACGTGTGTTTATCGAATGGGGTATTTATCACACGTGTGTTTATCGAATGGGGTATTTATCACACGTGTGTTTATCGAATGGGGTATTTATCTCACGTGTGTTTATCGAATGGGGTATTTATCACACGTGTGTTTATCGAATGGGGTATCTATCACACGTGTGATTATCGCATAGAGTATTTATCACACGTGTGTTTATCCTGTAGGTATCTATCAGACGTGTGTTTATTCCTCGCTAACGTCACTCCTCTCATTTATCCCATGGGTATTTTTACTTATTTCTTGTTTGTTGTCTCATAAATGTCTCTATTCTTTATTTTTTCTCATTTGTTTTCGCCCATTTATAGTTATTCTATTTTTTCCTAGGTGTTTAATAAACAACTCAACCCTTCTCACCTTTCAACCGCGCAGAGGCGAGCCGAACGACTTTGGCGATCAAACAGCAGAAGCGGCAGCCCAGCAGCAGCAACAACAGCAGCAGCAGCAGCTGCAACTGCAGCAAATCGAAAATCAGCTTGAAACCGAAATCAGCTGCCTGCTGCACACAGACGATGCTGAAGTGTTTCACCACTGGTCAGACGGTCTGAACCGCCTTAATGGCGGCCCAATGAGATCCCCTCTCTATCGGCAGCAATTGGACGGCTTTGTCCGACTAGAGCTGGAGGCCAGACTGGTTGTGCTGGCCCAGGCTGGGGTCAGCCCGGCCGCGCTGGCGGCTACTCCGCAGCCTACAGTTTGCGAGCCGCCGGACAATTACAATTTTGCCTGATAATGCTTATCTAGTGTTGTTGTTGCTTCCAGATCCGAGTCCCCTTTTTTACAAGAGCATCGTTTTGAGCCTTGTTGAAACGAAAAGTGTGCTATAAGTAAGTAACTAAAAAACCAATTGAAAACGTTACCATGACAGGAATCGCTAAACAGCCATTGCAAACAACTCACTAGTGACTCTAGCGACTCTGGGACAACTCCTGTGACTTTTTCTCGTCTCAAACGCGTCTAACTCGACGGAGAGGCGACTTTTGCGTCACAAGCGCGTCACGTGAGTTGTAGAATCGTAAAAGAGTCGTCCAAGAATCGTTGTGTTGGCACTTAGCTTTCGCTAGAGATGCGACTCAGATCATGAAGCGACGCAAATGCGCTTCTAAACACAACTCAGTTCCTCTACAGTGACTCTAGCACGCCTCAAATACCACTTTATGCCCCAGAGTCACTTGCATCGCCCCAGTGTCGTTTCAGAGTTTCAGGAAATAAAACGCTTCAAAGTGATTGTTGAGCGACTCTTTGACGATGACGACTTTTTGGCGGCGCAAGCGACTCTGGGACGCTTTTTGGCCTGGGTACCGTTTTCATCGGGTTAAAGCAAAATTGTTACAATTTCACTACAACTCACTACGGCTATTTTCATTCAAATCGTGTTTAAAGACAAAAAACCATCTATAGATTCTGCTTATTCAGTCTTTTGAAACGGTTTTTAGTTCTATTCAAGTTTTTTTCGGTTGATTCGGTGATTTAGTTTTAACAGGAAGAAATTGTTTTTTTTTGTTTTGATTCGTCTAACCTTGCCTTAAGCAACGACAGGATTTATTTTAACTCTAAAATTAAGGGTTATTTATTTTACACTGTTCCCATTATTTGCATGTTTTGACAAATTAAATTTATAGTTAATTCATTATGATTGATTAGGTGATAGTATATTTGCCTAATAGGCAAATTATGTTGTGCTGTTAGGTTTGAGAATAGAATTAATCTATTTCGCTTTCACATTATCTCAGCGTCCAAATTGACTGTTCATTTTTTACACATTTTATTGCTGCATTGTATATTTTAATACAAGCGACGATGTATATTGATTTCTGTTTTGAATCTAAAAACGAAATTTGGAACCAAAATCGATGTCCAATACTTAATATTTGTATCGTGTATCTGTACCTAAATTAACCAAGTAAAACTGCTACTTTGTTTGCATAATTTATTCCTGAGTCAACTTTGAAGCGAAGAATTCCTTTTTATATTCCTAATATTGAACACAAATTCTGTGAGTGTAAGGGGGTGAATAAGAAGCTATATAGTGGCTGCGTAGTTTAGATTATATCGCAAATGTTCTCCAACCGTCTGCGTTTCAGCGTCGAGATTTTATAGCCTATTAAAAATCTACAATCGGTTAGCCAGTTTGCAAACAGCTAACCCATAAAAATCGATAATGACCAACCAACCCCCACTCGCAGCACGTCAGAGAAGGGGCATCCAGCTAATTATCAGCCATTATGTAGGGTTACCCGCGGAGGGGGGTAGATGTGAAGATCAAGAACACTTTGGTCCAACCAGAAAACTGATAGCCAACCACCCCCCTCCCCTAACGCCTAGCCCGGCAATCCAGCCTTCCAGCCTTGGTGAAATTTGTCAGGGTTAGCATTGGTACTCGTAAAAGGGAAACGAAAAAGGGTGAGACAAGAAAATCGATAAGCGCCAACCAACCACCCCTTACGTGCAGCGTGGTAAAAGATGCTCGTAACAGGGTAGGATGCGAAAGCCAACAAGAAAATCGATAAACACCAACCACCCCTTGCGTGAAGGGGTGTGATCCTCCATAAAAAAGGAATTCTAGTTCTAGGCTATATACGTTTTCTAATACTACCCTTATAAGGCTCAAGGCGTAATATGACAGAGTCTGTTTCAATCTCAACTTAAAAAATTACAATATAAGTATCTTGATTGCAGGTTGCAACAAAACAGTACTTTTTATTATTGCTCTCCACTCTCCAGTGTAGTTCCTTTATGCCCAAGCGATGCTTTTCTTTTCGGGCTTCCGTTTGTTTCGAAAGAAACAAGATCTATAATTTCTACTTTCACATTATCAATTAGTACTATTTCAAGATTTTTCCTCTTAGTTCAAGCCAGGGCTGCAGAATATATTGTGCCCAGTTACTTGGTATTTTTGCATTATTGAAATTTTTTATTATACAATAATCATTATGGGATTCCTATATTAAACAAGCTGTACTTGAATGTATTTGAACTTCGTTGATTTTTGCCGCTAAGAAGCATGCCATTCTAGCTACTTATTTTTTTACAATATGCTTGTACAAATATATAAAAAAAGCGTATTAAAAGCTATTGAATATTCCTAACTCCTAAGCATTGTCGACTTTTCATGCAGTTCCTTTCAAACAGATTCGCTTAAGTAATTCAGAGTGCGCCTCCACCTCCAGATCCTTAATTGCTGAGCACTTTTAGATTGCTGGGCACTTCTAGATTCTCAGTTGCTGGGCCACTCTTCTACATGTAGATGCTCAGTTACTGGCCGGGCCACTCTTCTGGATCCTCAGTTGCTCGGGCACTTTTATTAAATCCTCAGTTGCTGGGCCACTTCCAGGTCCTCAGTTTCTGGGGCAATTTTAAATCCTCAGTTGCTGGGCCACTCTTCCAGGTCCTCAGTTTCTGGGGCAATTTTAAATCCTCAGTTGCTGGGCCACTTCCAGATCCTCAGTTGCTGGGCCAGCCTCCAAGATCCTCAGTTGCTGGGCCACTTCCAGATCCTCAGTTGCTGGGCCACTCCCAGATCCTCAGTTGCTGGGCCACTTCCAGATCCTCAGTTGCTGGGCCACTTCCAGATCCTCAGTTGCTGGGCCTGCCTCCTAGATCGTCAGTTGCTGGGCCACTTCCAGATCCTCAGTTGCTGGGCCAGCCTCCAAGATTACAGTTGCCAGATCCTCAGTTGCTGGGCCAGCCTCCAAGATTATAGTTGCTGGGCCACTTCCAGATCCTCAGTTGCTGGGCCACTTTCAGATCCTCAGTTGCTGGGCCACTTCCAGATCCTCAGTTGCTGGGCCAGCCTCCAAGATTATAGTTGCTGGGCCACTTCCAGATCCTCAGTTGCTGGGCCACTTTCAGATCCTCAGTTGCTGGGCCACTTCCAGATCCTCAGTTGCTGGGCTAACTCTTCAATTCCATAGTGTATCACTAATCGATGATAGTCGCTATACGTTTATTGCACTGCCAAAATTGCAGCATGAAACGTCCATCAGTTCCATATTCAAATGGCGTCGCCTCCGCTATGCCAGCTGCTAACGCTGGTCATTGGACTTCTGTTGGACAGTGGCCAAATGCTAAGGTTTGTTTTCTTTGATTTCTTACAGACAAAATAGCCCTATTTTTTTGTCTTGCCTTCGCAAATCGGTTCTACGAGTAATTCACATCGTACCTTTGCAGCGTCCCTGCCAATCAGTTCCAACCGCTGTCGACGCCTATAGACAGAATCTGCTAAGCACAGACTACGATCATCATAATCATTTGCGGCATAGCAACCAACGCGATCAGCATAGCAACCAGCCGAGCTATCATGCCAATAGTCTCCATGGCAACCAATTGGATAGCCATCTCGGTAATCAGTTTGGCTATCACCGTACCAGTCAGCAGCAGCAGCCAATCGACCAGCATAGCAACAAACGAGTTACCATAGCAACCAGTGAGCCAGAGCTTTCGCCTATTCTCGCATCCGATCTGCACCAGTCGCCAGTTGTTCACGTCAGTAATTTGGCGCCCAACACCACCGAAGCCGCCCTGCTGCACAGTCTGTCATCTTTCGGCGTTATTCGCGACATTGTCGTCCTGCCCAGCCGGGCTACGGCTTACGTCCAGTTCAACGACATCCTGGCTGCGCAGACTGCCGTGGCGGCTAGTCGCGGCAATCAGCGACCGCCGACGGTGCACGGCCAACGTCTTCGACTTCAGTACTGTCGACAGCCGGGAATCGATCATGCCGGAGCTCTGGACGGCGGCCGGAGATCCCGGGTCCTCCTGCTGGTGCTCACCGATCTGGCCGCTGGCGGGCCGCCGGTCACCGCCCAGCTGTTGCGTCAGGCGGCTAGCCAGTTTGGCCGAATCACTCGACTGCTGGTCATGCGCCGGGACCACGTGGCCGACATGTGCGTTCACGTGAGTGTTGATATAATTGTGTTTATGTTGCGTTTGGATTGCTTCACTGTGTGCTATAGAGAGTTATGATAACTGTCCCTAATTAATCCCCAATTGTATAATCCTGCTAACCAAAACTATCCTGCACCCAAATTCCATATATCCTGCTCTTTAAATCCCCTATATCCTTCTCCCCGAATTCCCTATATCCTGCTCCCCGAATTCCCTATATCCTTCTCCCCGAATTCCCTATATCCTGCTCCCCAAATTCCATATATCCTGCTCTTCAAATCCCCTATATCCTGCTCCCCAAATTCCATTTATCCTGCTCCCCAAATTCCATATATCCTGCTCCCCAAATTCCATATATCCTGCTCCCCAAGTCCCCTATATCCTGCTCCCCGAATTCCCTTTATCCTGCTCCCCGAATCCCCTATATCCTGCTCCCCGAATCCCCTATATCCTGCTCCCCGAATTCCCTATATCCTGTCCCAAAATCCCCTATATCCTGCTCCTCAAATCCCCTATATCCTGCTCCCCAAATCCCCTATATCCTGTCCCCAAATCCCCTATATCCTGCTCCCCAAATTCCATATATCCTGCTCCCTAAATCCCCTATATCCTGCTCCCCAACTTTCCTTTATTCTTCCTCACCTCATTATTCTTCCTATTTTCATCCATATCATGCATGAATAAACAATAGCCAGTTAAGAGCAGGAAATATAACTAAAGCCGCTTTGCCACCCTGCCCCCCCCCCCTGCAGGCCCTTGTCGAATACTCCAGCCAGGAGGAGGCTACGCGCGCCAAGCGCCACCTAAACGGCGCCCAGCTGTTCCAGGAATCGCACCGGATTCGAGCCAGCTATTCCAATCAAACGGAAATCCGCTTCAGTCCAGGCGTTACTAACGACGCCTGTCACTACAGTGCCGAATTGCTTGAGGCGCCAGATGCCCCCTACAGAGCTTGCCTATTGGACTGGTCGGCTGGCTTGGTGCCAGCATTTGCCCGATGCGATAGGGCAGTGCAAACTGCTGCTGTGAGTTCTTTCTGTTGCACTTTTCCAATATTTGCCTGTGCGCTAATACTGTTCGCAGGCACGCACTCATACAGACGCTCACACGGGGTGTACAGCGGCCCTTGAAGACTGAATGAAGACTGTGGCAGGTGGGGAATGAAGACTGTGGCAGGTGGGGAATGAAGACTGTGGCAGGTGGGGAATGAAGACTGTGGCAGCTGGGGAATGAAGACTGTGGCAGCTGGGGAATTAAAAGCCTCGGGGCTTGGCTCTCTTTGGTATAAATCGCACGGCAGTTCCCTAGGTCAAATTTTCCTTCATAACTCCGTAATGATTGTGGAATCAAACCCGGGATAGTTTCAATTCATCTCTTCTCTATCCCCCTGTTTTAGGCCGACCTGTATTCAGCACTGGCTCCAAACAGCGTTGAACCTTCGGCAAGCAGCTTCCAGCTTCATCAGGCTAGCGCTCATCAGACTCCGCAGCTGCAGCAGCAGTCAGAAGAGCCGCAGCCAAGCACTGGAAGCTGCACCCATCGCTGTCTCCTATTGCGCAACGTGCCTCGGAATCTAGTCAATTGTCAGCGTTTATTTAACCTTCTCTGTCTCTATGGCAACGTGCTCCGATTGAAATTCCTACGCAACCGTCCGGACACTGTTATTGCCGAGTTCGGCCAGCCAGCGGACTGTTCGGCCGCTCTCCGCCATCTGTCTGGTTGTCCGCTGTTCGGTCGGAGATTAACGGCGTTGCCATGCCGACAGGACAGCGTCATCAAGCACCGGAGCGTGGACACCCTGCCGGACGGCAGCCCGGCCTACGCCGACTACACGGGCAGCAAGAACAACCGGTTCGTGGTGGCCGGCAAGGCCAGACGAAATCGTCTGTGCTCTCCGTCGGCTACGTTGCACTTTTTTAATCTGCCAAACGGCGTCACGGATGCCAATCTGTCCGATCTGTTTGGCCAGTGCGGCGCCGAGAGGCCCGTCCGATTGGTTCGATTCGGCAATAGCGGCGGCGGCGGAGCAAAGTTTGTAGCCGGATTAGCGGAGTTCTCTAGTCGAGATGCAGCTGTTAGAGCCGTGTGTCTGGCTAATCACCTGCCGGTGCCAACCGCTGCTGCTGAGGAGGAGTCGGCTACCGTCACTGGCAAGGATGCGGAGCAGAAGCTGCAGCAACGCCAGCAGCAGCATTTGTTGAAGCTGAACTTTAGCGATTCTGCTATTCTATCAGGGACTGCTGGTGGGGCTGCCGCTTGAGACTGTTGGGGGGTTTCTATTGTTGCTATTTCGCCTTGGAATGAAAAGCTAAGCGGGGAGGAGTCGAGTTGCTGGGCCAGCCTCCCAGATCCTCAGTTGCTGGGCCAGCCTCCCAGATCATCAGTTGCTGGGCCAGCCTCCAAGATCCTCAGTTGCTGGGCCAGCATCCCAGATCCTCAGTTGCTGGGCCAGCCTCCCAGATCCTCAGTTGCTGGACCAGCCTCCCAGATCCTCAGTTGCTGGGCCAGCCTCCCAGATCCTCAGTTGCTGGGCCAGCCTCCCAGATCCTCAGTTGCTGGACCAGCCTCCCAGATCCTCAGTTGCTAGGATAGCCTCCCAGATCCTCAAATTCTGGGGCACCGCCTCATAGATCAAGAGTAAGTACAGTATGATGTGAGGCACGCAATAAATGCGATTTGTCATGAATCACTGAAGTTAATTTGCAATAGCTAAATTTGCAGTTTCTATTTGGTCGACAAAGTATTTATTGTCATTGTAAAATAAGATATGTAAAATACTAATAAAACATTTTGTACATAACATGACTTTATAATCATTTTCGCTTGAAATAAACTCGTTAATAAAACATTTACAGCGAAACAAAGTATTAAAGCTGGATATGAGGTCAGTAAAACAATCATTTCGGGTTTTGGACTTGAATATTTCTAGCGATATTTATTGAAAATTCGTGTTGCTACTTTGCCATTCGGTCAACAATAAATAACAAAGCCTTAAGTTCTATGAGTTTCTGAACTATTTCTCATGGTGACTTAAAGCTTTTAAAGCTTAAAGCTTTAGAACTTTAAGATCCAAAACCATGCTTGTATTAAACATTGTTTTGGCAACTTTATTTAGTAAAGTTATGGTATAATTACAATATATAGATAGGTCGGTATAATAAACTACTCTTGGTCTACGTGTTAGTAGTTTATGAGAATTTTATACGAGGGTTGAATTTCTTCTACTGGCATGTATTTCATCTGGGTCCATTGTAGTTTTTAAATTTTAGGTACCTGATTTTTAGTATATAGGATTAAAATACGAGTTATCTAAATGTAATGTATATCCATCATACTAAAAATGTTAATTCTCATTTTCTCAAGTCGATCGCAATGTTAACAGATTGCGTCAGATATTTCTTTGCCTCTAGTATAAAATCCTGCTGGTACTCATCAAGAGAGGCTTATCTTTGCCGCTCCAAATATGTAGATAGATAGATACACTCAGCAACATTGTAACGATATATACAGATTTTTTCGGCAGCAATTGCTTTACTCAGCTTACTAAAGCAATTGCTGCAGTGAAAGAATCTGTCTATGTCGTTATTGTACCCTTCTGCATGAAATTTATTGTTGCCGGATTTCTAGTCAATTCTGCTGTCTATGGCACTTTGAAAGAGCAGTAAAGCTAATAGTCAGTCGTCTATGGTAGTTGGAAAGGACAGTGAAGACGACTCGCCTATCTGTCATAAAAAATTCTCTAGTGGATTTTTCAGATTTCAACTAAATTACCAATCGAAAAAGGAGCTACATGTATGTTCGTTTCGCTACAAAAACCCTGGCGGAGAAAATGTGGACTCTCCACGGACGAGTTGGCTTTTGTCAACCGAGAGTCGAGCAGTCGCTTTTCTGGAGATTAACAATTTGGATGCGTCGTTTAGTACCGAAGTGCTGCCTGAGCTGACTAGCGAAGATCTACAAATGCTGCACCGGATTGAGAATGAATCTGCGCGGAAATCGACCGAGACTCAACGAAAACTTTACGTGGCAATGTTCCGTCAGTTCCTCAACGAGAAGGGGCTCGCCAGGAGTCTAAAGCGCGTGCCGGGTCGATTCCTGAACGATTATCTGAGGCTTTTCTATTCGTCTCTTCGAAAGCAGGATGGAGCACACTGCGCGCCGAAGTCTTTTATCTGTTTTCGTGCGGCAATTCAACGGCACCTGCACTGGAACCCGTCCGTCAATCGCCAGGTGAACATCATTACCGGAGAATCATTCAAGTGTTGAAACGGAGTTCTTGTCGAACTTATCTGTGACAGAAAAAATAATACGAGCGTACTACTCATTTTGTTGTTTTTGTTGTTGTGCGTCATTGTCATGTTTCGATTCTTTTCTATAGCCAAATCCATCTGTTACAAAAGGCTACACTAGCTGAACGATTAAGGATTGAAAGGTTTTAATTATTTTTGGGCCATAGACAATCAAAATAAGGCAACAAATAAGAATTTGCTTTTGCCAATGACGCACTCGTTAGCGTTCAAGAATCTCATTCTTATTTGATTCTTTCATTTTACATTCTGCCCAAAAAAGGTTATAATTGATATTACTATAGACATTACCCGCTGCTAGCGGGGTGCGGGGGCAGAGCCCCCGCTGGGGGCGTGGGGGCGAAGCCCCCACATTTTAACCATAGACAAAATCAATCTTGCACGCTGGAGATGGTGAGGGGAGGGGGTAACGAAAGGAGATTACAATTGAAAGCTAGTTGCCACTATAAAAACAAAGCAATGGTTTGTTTCGCCATATTATGAAGTTGCGAGCGATTGACATAATAAATGATAAAGCCTTTCATGCCGCCAATCTTACCATGAAGAGCATTTGCAACGCTTTCCTTCGATCTGGAGGAAGAGTGAAGCACTACGATGCTATTGAGAGTGACGACCTGAAGAAGCTCGGTAAATACTTCGATCGGTCGAATCCGGTGCGTCTTCAAGAGGAAGTATACTTTAACATCATTTATTACTATGGGAATAGAGGCCGTGAATGGTTGCGTGGTTTGAGGTTTGATCGGTTTTGTGAGAAGCGGCTCGCCAATGGACTCTACGCGATTGAGCTTGTTCAGGGAGATTCAAAGAATCTACATGGTTCTATCAGCGTCGCCGTCTTGGTTGACAACAAGCAAGCGTTGATGGTGTCAAAGGGAGATTCTGCCAAATGCCCAGTTGAGGCGTTCAGACTGTACAAGCAAAAGGTCACCGAAGTTGAAGGATGGAACGGAGTGGACTTCTTTCTGCGACCAAACGCTAACTTTCGTTCATCTGGTAAGTGGTACAGCAAGAGTGCAGTAGGAGTCAACACCCTTGGGCCTCTGATGAAGAAAATTTCTACGTCCGCCGGATTGTCCAAGCCATACACTGCGCATTGTGTGCGTGCAACTGTAATCACAGAACTTCACGACGCTGGATTTAATGTCGAAACTATCGCTAAAGTGACTGGCCACAAGCGAGGTGCATCCGTCGAGCGCTACATTCGACGAGGGAATAAACGAGAGCAAGCGATCTGTGCTATGAGCCATCAACTAACGGCTGCCGTGGAGGTGGCTACTACGGCCGACCCTCAAGTTGTAGGCACTGAGGCAAGTGACCCAGTTGACGTTATCAACGATCCTACGTCGGGCTCGGTGCGCTGTGTGCGAGTTATTCCGGAAAATCGGAAGAATTTGAAGATTCGAGCCAATGGTGACACCAACGTCATTGAATTTGTATTTGAGTAGCATCTGATCGCAAGCGAAAAACTAGTAATGATATTAACCAATTTTCACTCGTTGTTTTCTTGTTGTCTAAAAATAAATTGCAATCCTGCACGTAAGATGCATTAGACCTAAAGGATAATTTGCCATAGACAACATCAATTCTGCACGCTTGGGCGTGCCAGATCAGCAATCCTGCACGCAGAATCAAATAAGTGCCTCAGTGCCTACAACTTGAGGGTCGGCCGTAGTAGCCACCTCCACGGCAGCCGTTAGTTGATGGCTCATAGCACAGATCGCTTGCTCTCGTTTATTCCCTCGTCGAATGTAGCGCTCGACGGATGCACCTCGCTTGTGGCCAGTCACTTTAGCGATAGTTTCGACATTAAATCCAGCGTCGTGAAGTTCTGTGATTACAGTTGCACGCACACAATGCGCAGTGTATGGCTTGGACAATCCGGCGGACGTAGAAATTTTCTTCATCAGAGGCCCAAGGGTGTTGACTCCTACTGCACTCTTGCTGTACCACTTACCAGATGAACGAAAGTTAGCGTTTGGTCGCAGAAAGAAGTCCACTCCGTTCCATCCTTCAACTTCGGTGACCTTTTGCTTGTACAGTCTGAACGCCTCAACTGGGCATTTGGCAGAATCTCCCTTTGACACCATCAACGCTTGCTTGTTGTCAACCAAGACGGCGACGCTGATAGAACCATGTAGATTCTTTGAATCTCCCTGAACAAGCTCAATCGCGTAGAGTCCATTGGCGAGCCGCTTCTCACAAAACCGATCAAACCTCAAACCACGCAACCATTCACGGCCTCTATTCCCATAGTAATAAATGATGTTAAAGTATACTTCCTCTTGAAGACGCACCGGATTCGACCGATCGAAGTATTTACCGAGCTTCTTCAGGTCGTCACTCTCAATAGCATCGTAGTGCTTCACTCTTCCTCCAGATCGAAGGAAAGCGTTGCAAATGCTCTTCATGGTAAGATTGGCGGCATGAAAGGCTTTATCATTTATTATGTCAATCGCTCGCAACTTCATAATATGGCGAAACAAACCATTGCTTTGTTTTTATAGTGGCAACTAGCTTTCAATTGTAATCTCCTTTCGTTACCCCCTCCCCTCACCATCTCCAGCGTGCAAGATTGATTTTGTCTATGGTTAAAATGTGGGGGGTTCGCCCCCACGCCCCCAGCGGGGGCTCTGCCCCCGCACCCCCGCTAGCAGCGGGTAATGTCTATAGTAATATCAATTATAACCTTTTTTGGGCAGAATGTAAAATGAAAGAATCAAATAAGAATGAGCAGCGAAACAAGTTCATACCCATTTCCACGCTGTGTACATGTTTAAAGCACAGTCAGTAACAGGTATAGATAGCAACCACGAGCATCCAACAGACCGCTCACTCGTCGAGGCATTCCCGAGCAAGGCGCCGCAGAAAGTATTGTGGAAGCTGTTGCCACGCGACTTAAAAAAGCGCATTGTGCAGCTGGACCATGTTCTGGGGGGATAGAAATTGTTGCACCGAATCGTGCGCTTTAGGAAATCCCACGCGTGCTTAATCGGGTTCATATCCGGTGATCTGGACGGCCAACGCAGAGTGCGCCAATCAGTCATTTAGCGGGCTATCGTTGTCACCTGCGTCCAGATGCCTCCAGTAAACCCCTGTACACTCGTTACTGTAACGCTTTTCCCTGTGACACCAGATATCGGTCTTTACTTTCCTGCCCTTTTTTGCTCATTTGTCTATGGCCCAAAACCAATTGGCGAAACCATCGATCGTGCTGCCCATTGACCCTTGGCGCAAGGGTGGACACTTTTTAATGTTGCTGAGTGTAGATAGATAGATAGACAGATAGATAGATAGACAGATAGATAGATAGATAGATAGATAGATAGATAGATAGATAGATAGATAGATAGATAGATAGATAGACAGATAGATAGATAGATAGATAGATAGATAGATAGATAGATAAACTGCAGGCCTTGAAAAAAAATCCTACGAATGCTAAGTTCTACGTCCTTAGTTTCTTAGTAGTCTAGTCCCAATCCGCTAGTCAGTCGGTCGGTCTCTTCAGTCGCTCCTGACATGATTACCGTAGAATGCAGTTGGCACTCGCTCGAACTGAGATTAGCTGCGATGCGCTCGTAAACTTTTGTCTATGGTTAAACATCCGAACAACTTGGACTTTTATATTGCCAAGTAGAGATTGCCGAGAAAACTATAGAAGCAACGTAATCGTTGAACGAAAAAATTCTTAGTTGTTTTCTCTTGGCAATAAAGAAACATCAGAACATCCAGTCGGCATGGCGACAAGCAACAATAGCAGCAGCTGCCAGCAGGCTTCGCAAGGCCGACCGCAGAGCCATCTGACCGAAATTCGTCAACAGATCAAGCACGAAGTTGAGCAGATCAAGGAGGCCAAAACCAAGATGCATGATCGGGTTCGCAGGGTCCGGCACCCGGTGTTTCGCGACTTGAATCCGGTTGACCAGCTGTTGCCGCCGGCTTGCGAAGATTTCCTAGACAACGGCCTCGTTCTCGACGCGATCGAGACCCATCCGACCGTTGCTTTGCCGGAGTATTTCAGCTTTAACTCGGCCGAGACGTCAACTTTGTTGTCAATTTTGCTGGACTCGAATCATACTAGGATGACTCGCTTATTGAACCGGGTGCACCTGAGAGCTATGCTCAGGGATGACAGGTACTATCAGATCCTGGACGATCCTCAGTTGTACTTCAGGAGCAAGTGCACGGATTTGCCTTGCTTTCACAGTGAGTAGGACTTGCTTATGTTGCAGCGAGGGATTCAAATACCGTTTGGTTACTGGAGATCAGGGAGAAGGAGGGAGGATCAGGGAGAGGGGAAGAGGATCGGGGAAAGGGGAAGAGGATCAGGGAGGGGGAGAGAAAATCGGGGAGAGGGGAAGAGGATCAGGGAGAGGGGAAGAGGATCAGGGAGAGGGGAAGAGGATCGGGGAGAGGGAAAGAGGGTCAGGATAGGGGAAGAGGATCAGGATAGGGGAAGAGGATCAGGATAGGGGAAGAGGGTCAGGATAGAGGAAGAAGGTCAGGGAGGGGGAGAGAAAATCGGGGAGAGGGGAAGAGGATCAGGGAGGGGGGAAGAGGATCGGGGAGAGGGGAAGAGGATCAGGGAGGGGGAGAGAAAATCGGGGAGAGGGGAAGAGGATCAGGGAGAGGGGAAGAGGATCAGGGAGAGGGGAAGAGGATCAGGGAGAGGGAAAGAGGGTCAGGATAGGGGAAGAGAAAATCGGGGAGAGGGGAAGAGGATCAGGTAGGGGGGAGAGAAAATCGGGGAGAGGGGAAGAGGATCAGGGAGGGGGGAAGAGGATCGGGGAGAGGGGAAGAGGATCAGGGAGGGGGAGAGAAAATCGGGGAGAGGGGAAGAGGATCAGGGAGAGGGAAAGAGGGTCAGGATAGGGGAAGAGAAAATCGGGGAGAGGGGAAGAGGATCAGGTAGGGGGGAGAGAAAATCGGGGAGAGGGGAAGAGGATCAGGATAGGGGAAGAGGATTAGGATAGGGAAAGAGGATCAGGATAGGGGAAGAGGATTAGGATAGGGGAAGAGGATCAGGATAGGGGAAGAGGATCAGTAGGGGGAAGAGGATCAGGGAGTTAAAAGTAGGATCGAAGAGAGGGAATAAAAATGGGAATCAATGAAGAAACTTGACGATGGCAAGGACAGCAAGGTTGCAGCAAGAAGAGACTATGTAGTTGGGTAGAGTTCCTCACAAACTCCCAAGTCACAACTCCCCAAAATCCCCTGTCAGACCGAGTCGTGCTCTACCTGACCAGCATCGGTGTCCTAATCTACCTGAAGCAGACAACCGCTCTCAGTCTATTAGTACGCGTGCACTCTAAAGGTGTCCTGCCGCGCACCCCGAAGATGATCAACCGTCGGGAGAACCGACAGCCGAGGCAAGGCCAGCCGCAGTCGGATTTCGCTTCAGCAAAAGCCTACGAAAAGAAAAAAGCCGAGAAAATGCTGC
This sequence comes from Macrostomum lignano, assembly GCA_002269645.1. Lineage (NCBI taxonomy): Eukaryota > Metazoa > Platyhelminthes > Macrostomidae > Macrostomum > Macrostomum lignano. Next base: position 43,818 of record NIVC01003053.1, on the reverse strand, counting down.
CATTCTTCAATGTGTACGCGTTTCAGTACGCTACCTATGTGTACTGCTACGAGGGCGATATCTTCCGGTTCCAGCTCGACTACCTCATGGTTAGGCGGGAATACCAGGACGCTGTACCGATCATGCTGGATATGGGCTGGCTGCCCAACAGTCCCTCGGTGAGTGATAGATTAGCAATCCATTGTGTTGCTTGAATGTTAATATTGATAGATTAGCAATCCATTGTGTTGCTTGAATCATTTGTTAATATTGATAGATTAGCAATCCATTGTGTTGCTTCAATCATTTGTTAATATTGATAGATTGGCAATCCATTGCATTGATCCAATCATTTGTTAATATTGATAGATTGGCAATCCATTGTGTTGCTTGAATGTTAATATTGATAGATTAGCAATCCATTGTGTTGCTTCAATCATTTGTTAATACTGATAGATTAGCAATCCGTTGTGTTGCTTCAATCATTTGTTAATATTGATAGATTAGCAATCCATTGCATTGATCCAATCATTTGTTAATATTGATAGATTAGCAATCCATTGCATTGCTTCAATCATTTGTTAATATTGATAGTTTAGCAATCCATTGTGTTGCTTCAATCATTTGTTAATATTGATAGATTGGCAATCCATTGTGTTGCTTCAAGCATTTGTTAATATTGATAGATTAGCAATCCATTGCATTGCTTCAATCATTTGTTAATATTGATAGATTAGCAATCCATTGCATTGCTTCAATCATTTGTTAATATTGATAGATTGGCAATCCATTGTGTTGCTTCAAGCATTTGTTAATATTGATAGATTAGCAATCCATTGCATTGCTTCAAGAATTTATTAATATTGATAGATTGGCAATCCATTGCATTGATCCAATCATTTGTTAATATTGATAGATTAGCAATCCATTGCATTGCTTCAATCATTTGTTAATATTGATAGATTAGCAATCCATTGCATTGCTTCAATCATTTGTTAATATTGATAGATTGGCAATCCATTGCATTGATGCAATCATTTGTTAATATTGATAGATTGGCAATCCATTGCATTGATCCAATCATTTGTTAATATTGATAGATTAGCAATCCATTGCATTGCTTCAATCATTTGTTAATATTGATAGATTGGCAATCCATTGCATTGATCCAATCATTTGTTAATATTGATAGATTGGCAATCCATTGCATTGATCCAATCATTTGTTAATATTGATAGATTAGCAATCCATTGCATTGCTTCAATCATTTGTTAATATTGATAGATTGGCAATCCATTGCATTGCTTCAATCATTTGTTAATATTGATAGATTGGCAATCCATTGCATTGCTTCAATCATTTGTTAATATTGATAGATTAGCAATCCATTGCATTGCTTCAATCATTTGTTAATATTGATAGATTAGCAATCCATTGTGTTGCTTCAATCATTTGTTAATATTGATAGATTGGCAATCCATTGCATTGCTTCAATCATTTGTTAATATTGATAGATTAGCAATCCATTGTGTTGCTTGAATCATTTGTTAATATTGATAGATTAGCAATCCATTGCATTGCTTCAATCATTTGTTAATATTGATAGATTAGCAATCCATTGTGTTGCTTGAATCATTTGTTAATATTGATAGATTAGCAATCCATTGTGTTGCTTCAATAATTTGTTAATATTGATAGATTAGCAATCCATTGTGTTGCTTCAATCATTTGTTAATATTGATAGATTAGCAATCCATTGTGTTGCTTCAATCATTTGTTAATATTGATAGATTGGCAATCCATTGTGTTGCTTCAATCATTTGTTAATATTGATAGATTAGCAATCCATTGCATTGCTTCAATCATTTGTTAATATTGATAGATTAGCAATCCATTGTGTTGCTTCAATCATTTGTTAATATTGATAGATTGGCAATCCATTGTGTTGCTTCAATCATTTGTTAATATTGATAGATTAGCAATCCATTGTGTTGCTTCAATCATTTGTTAATATTGATAGATTAGCAATCCATTGCATTGCTTCAATCATTTGTTAATATTGATAGATTAGCAATCCATTGTGTTGCTTCAATCATTTGTTAATATTGATAGATTGGCAATCCATTGCATTGCTTTAAGCATTTGTTAATATTCACAGACTTTCTAGAAACGCTTTATTATTTCCATCAGTTTAATTTTCTTTCCACTCGCCCGTCCTTCGCCGCAGGTGCTGCTGTACAGGCGCCGGTATTACCAGTACATGACGCCCTTCCTCGACTGGGTAGACATGATCCGCTACCATCTGCGCACCAATCCGACAATATCAATCACGGGCTTCTACGAGAGGCTGATAGACATTGGCGGAGTGGACGTTGATGATCTGCGCTATTTCGGTCGCAGCATGCTTGAGTGCGTCGAGCTACGGAAGCTCACCAAGGCCAACTGCAAGGAGAAGCAGCTTCGTGGCCTGTACGCTGGCCGGAGGGTGTACAAAGACAGGGACGCTCGCTGTCCCGCCATATTTGCCGACGCTTTCAAGCAGGTAAGACACGCAGCGATCCCAGAGACTTGCGGCACCGGGACTGCATCGCTGATTCAGACTATTTTGAACCCAAGGCTAAACTGTTGCTCTTTTCTGTCAGTGTCGGCTGCTTCCTAACTCTTCTCCCCCTCTCTCCTCTCCTTCTCTCTCCTATCTGCCCTTCTCTCCTCTCTCCTCTACTATCCTCTCTTCCCTATTATCCTCTCACCCCTATTATCCTCTCTCCCCTATTATCCGCTCTCCCCTATTATCCTCTCTCCCTATTATCCTCTCTCCCCTATTATCCTCTCTCCCCTATTATCCGCTCTCCCATATTATCCTCTCTCCCCTATTATCCGCTCTCCCATATTATCCTCTCTCCCCTATTATCCTCTCTTCCCTATTATCCTCTCTCCCCTATTATCCTCTCTCCCCTATTATCCTCTCTCCCCTTCTCTCCTCTCTCCTTCTCTCCTCTCTCCTACTATCCTCTCTCCCCTATTATCCTCTCTCCCCTTCTCTCCTCTCTCCCCTATTATCCTCTCTCCCCTATTATCCTCTCTCCCTATTATCCTCTCTCCCCTACTATCCTCTCTTCCCTATTATCCTCTCACCCCTATTATCCTCTCTCCCCTATTATCCTCTCTCCCCTATTATCCTCTCTCCCTATTATCCTCTCTCCCATATTATCCTCTCTCCCATATTATCCTCTCTCCCCTATTATCCCCTCTCCCCTATTATCCCCTCTCCCCTATTATCCTCTCTCCCCTATTATCCTCTCTCCCCTATTATCCTCTCTCCCCTATTATCCTCTCTCCCCTATTATCCTCTCTTCCCTATTATCCTCTCTCCCCTATTATCCTCTCTCCCCTACTATCCTCTCTCCCCTTCTCTCCTCTCTCTCCTATTATCCTCTCTCCCCTTCTCTCCTCTCTCCCCTTCTCTCCTCTCTCCTACTATCCTCTCTCCCCTATTATCCTCTCTCCCCTACTATCCTCTCTCCCCTTCTCTCCTCTCTCCCCTACTATCCTCTCTCCCCTTCTCTCCTCTCTCCCCTATTATCCTCCCCACTCTCCTCTCTCTCCTACTATCCTCTCTTCCCTATTATCCTCTCTACTATTCTCTCTCCCCTATTATCCTCTCTCCCCTATTATCCTCTCTCCCATATTATCCTCTCTCCCCTATTATCCTCTCTCCTCTACTATCCTCTCTCCCCTATCATCCTCTCTCCCCTTCTCTCCTCTCTCCTACTATCCTCTCTCCCCTATTATCCTCTCTCCCCTACTATCCTCTCTCCCCTTCTCTCCTCTCTCCCCTACTATCCTCTCTCCCCTTCTCTCCTCTCTCCCCTATTATCCTCCCCACTCTCCTCTCTCTCCTACTATCCTCTCTTCCCTATTATCCTCTCTACTATTCTCTCTCCCCTATTATCCTCTCTCCCCTATTATCCTCTCTCCCATATTATCCTCTCTCCCCTATTATCCTCTCTCCCCTTCTCTCCTCTCTCTCCTACTATCCTCTCTTCTCTATTATCCTCTCTCCCCTACTATCCTCTCTCCCCTTCTCTCCTCTCTCCCCTTCTCTCCTCTCTCTCCTACTATCCTCTCTTCTCTATTATCCTCTCTCCCCTACTATCCTCTCTCCCCTTCTCTCCTCTCTCCCCTTCTCTCCTCTCTCCCCTTCTCTCCTCTCTCCCCTTCTCTCCTCTCTCCCCTTCTCTCCTCTCTCCCCTTCTCTCCTCTCTCCCCTTCTCTCCTCTCTCCCCTTCTCTCCTCTCTCCCCTTCTCTCCTCTCTCCCCTTCTCTCCTCTCCCTTTCCCCCTCTCTCGCCCTCCCATCCCGCTAGCTAATGGCACTAGTTTGTTACTGGGTGACTTCAACCAATCCCTCCGCAACCCGCGCTCCCCCGCAGCACCAGGGCGTGATCAGGCCGGTGCTGCCACACGCCTGTTCGCCACTCCGCCGGTTTTTGGTGCATCTGAACTATTACGACCGCGACAACATGCGAAGCCTTGCTCAAGTTCTGGCTCTGGTTGACAGCATGCTAAAAATGGAATTTTTCACCATGCACCCAATCTGCTCGTGCACAGACATCTGGCAGGAGCCGCTGGTCTTTCAAATCTATGATTTCGTCTATAGCATGCGACAGGGAACTGGGAACGCTATGGTGTACCTGAGGAACCAGCCATGGGAAGAGATTAGCTCTGTGAGTGCGGTCAAAAGTATTGGGATTCTGTGCTGGGTGTTTGCGACCAGATTTATAACAATATGGAGGTTTTCTATCATTTCTGGCGCAAAAGCTGATATCTCAATTTGGGACTAATAGTTGGGATCATCGAATCGGGACTAATAGTTGGGATCACCAAAACCGGGACTAATAGTTGGGATTATCAAAACCAGGACTAATAGTTATGATCATCACAACCGGGACTAATAGTTAGGACTGTCAAAACCGAGACTAATAGTTAGGACTGTCAAAACCGGGACTAATAGTTAGGACTGTCAAAACCGGGACTAATAGTTTGGATCATCACAACCGGGACTAATAGTTGGGATCATCACAACCGAGACTAATAGTTGGGATCATCAAAGCCGAGACTAATAGTTGGGATCATCAAAGCCGAGACTAATAGTTGGGATCATCAAAGCCGAGACTAATAGTTGGGATCATCAAAGCCGAGACTAATAGTTGGGATCATCAAAGCCGAGACTAATAGTTGGGATCATCAAAGCCGAGACTAATAGTTGGGATCATCACAACCGAGACTAATAGTTGGGATCATCAAAGCCGGTACTAATAGTTGGGATCACCAAAACCGGGACTAATAGTTGGGATTATCAAAACCAGGACTAATAGTTATGATCATCACAACCGGGACTAATAGTTGGGATTATCAAAACCAGGACTAATAGTTATGATCATCACAACCGGGACTAATAGTTAGGACTGTCAAAACCGAGACTAATAGTTAGGACTGTCAAAACCGGGACTAATAGTTAGGACTGTCAAAACCGGGACTAATAGTTGGGATCATCACAACCGGGACTAATAGTTAGGACTGTCAAAACCGAGACTAATAGTTAGGACTGTCAAAACCGGGACTAATAGTTAGGACTGTCAAAACCGGGACTAATAGTTTCGATCATCACAACCGGGACTAATAGTTGGGATCATCACAACCGGGACTAATAGTTGGGATCATCACAACCGGGACTAATAGTTGGGATCATCACAACCGAGATTAATAGTTGGGATCATCAAAGCCGAGACTAATAGTTGGGATCATCACAACCAAGACTAATAGTTGGGATCATCGAACCGGGCTTCCGCAGAGCGAAGACTCGCTGGCCTGGTACCAACGCTGGGACGTGTTCAACTGCATCTGCCTTCTGTTCAGCATTGCCCAAAACGCGATCCAATGCGATCAAGACGAATCAACAATCGAACGAATCGTTCATCAGCTCATCGAAGTGCTCTGCTGCTCAAAATTCTTAGAATCATTTGTAGCCTACAGCTATTTCGATGTTTACCTCGGCCTGACAAGCGCCGTCAACAGCGTGCCAAACATCTCGCTGTCCGTCCTCATGCGGGTGCTGCGAACCACTCCGTTCCACCTGGCCGCCAACTCCACAGTCATTTGCATACTGGGCACCTTCAGCGACAGATTCTGGCGCAACACCGTCAAGGACAGCCACGGCAGAATTGTCAGCGAATCTGATAAATCGCCGAGGAGCATGGAAGAGATTAGCCAGTTCCTCATCAATCGGAGCAGACGCTGCTGCGTCCAAAAAGTGCCAGTGCCGGACACCATCGACTCCAAGTCGGGCATGTCGGCCATGGGTTCCACCGGCGCCGTTACAGTTTTCCAGCGCGACTACGCGTTGATGCCATTTTTAGCACCGATGGACGAGGCCAGCATTGTGGCTAATGACCATCTGCACCTGAAGCGTAGGCTTATAGAGGAGAAACGGCACATTACCGAATACCGCCAGGTGGAGACCGACTACAGATATGGCCAGTTCTTTAGCGAATCCTACTATCTGGTGAGCTCTGAGGGGGGCTTTGAGACTATTTCTGCGATGTCGGTATTCTTCAAGATTCTAAATTACATGTTGTAGAATTTCTAAGTTGTATCACTGAGACCTTTTATCGGATCCTTAGTGGGAACTAACTGGATCCTGGGTGGGATCTCCTACCATATCGATTTTGGATGGGATCTACTATTATTTAGATCCTGGATGGGATCTACTTCCATGTAGATTTTGGATGGGATCTACTATTATTTAGATCCTGGATGGGCTCTACTATTATTTAGATTCTGGATGGGATCTCCTACCATGTAGATCCTGGATGGGATCTCCTACCATGTAGATCATGGACGGGATCTCCTACCATGTAGATCATGGACGGGATCTCCTACCATGTAGATCCTGGACGGGATCTCCTACCATGTAAATCCTGGACGGGATCTCCTAACATGTAGATCCTGGACGGGATCTCCTACCATGTAGATCGTGAATGGGATCTCCTATTTCCTACCGCGTATATTCTGGATGGGATCTCCTACCATGTAGATTCTGGATGGAATCTCCTACCATGTAGATCCTGGATGGGATCTCCTACCATGTAGATCCTGGACGGGATCTCCTACCATGTAGATCCTGGATGGGATCTCCTACTATGTAGATTCTGGATGGGATCTACTACCGCGTAGATCCTGGATGGGATCTCCTACCATTTAGATCAGGAATGGGATCTCCTACTAGATCCTGGATGGGATCTCCTCCCATGTAGATCCTGGATTGGATCTCCTACCGCGTAGATTCTGGATGAGATCTCCTACCATGTATATCCTGGATGGAATCCCTGAAATTCCAAATTTGAGTCTGATTGATTCGAGAATCCACGGTGCAATCGGTGAGTCTGCTTTAGCTTTGCTAATTTTAATAAACCGCAATTTCAGGCTACCGGAAGGCCAAGGATGTTCCTGGACGAGACGCTGAGCTACCAGGAGTGTCAGGCAATATCCATGAGACCATACAAGCCAAAGTGACCAGGCTTGAGTTAATGTAAGAATCATATCTGACTAAATGTTTTTTTTAATTCCGTACATCAAAACTGTCGATAATGACCAAAAATTTGTTATTGACTGCCAAACAAAAACCACTTGTTTACTATCATCTAGCGATTAATTTCTCGGGTGAAGTGTACACCGCTTAAACGCATACTTTCTTGTCTAATAAAACACTTATAAAAATATAATTTTCAAAGTGCTTGAGTTGTCGATATATTGACAATTGAAAAAAGGAAAAGCTAAAATAAAAGTTCTTGTTTTTTTATTTCGTGCGTTAACTATTGTAGAATAACAATTAGGTAAAACAATTTAGGTGTGGGTTGACGCCCCCTAAACACCATGAGCGTTTATGACTGGAAAATATTAGTTGAGCATTCGTTTAGCAATTAAACAGCTACGTGTATGAAAAATATATCATCAGAGGCGCATAACAGTCAAATAAAAATGAGTAAAACAAACTTAGCCATGGTAGATAGGCCGTAAACTCATAAATTCAGTGCTGGACAGGTTGCTAGTTGCTTGTGCATGGGACTCCATGCAGCTAGCTGGTGACACTTTTTTTAATTGCTCTGAGTAGACTGTTATTGGCTGGGGTATGGTGTCTGATCCTAATATAGCTTATATAGCCCATATCCTAATATAGTAATATAGCCCATTTGGGCCTGCGCGCATTGAATTTAATCCAAGATGCGTTTGCCAATGTAATGGGCTTTTGTCTATGGTAGCAATTGGCTGGCATTTCCTTTGGTCCAACAAGCATCAATTTGGTCCATTGCTTCATTTGCAACTGCTGCAGGGTAGCAACATCAGCCCCAAAATTGTGGAACATATACTAGGCTGTCGAAAGAATGCCATTGGCTTGTGATCGAAGAACTCGATAGAGGTGAACACCCAAAGGACATTGCAAGGCTGCTGAATGTAAAAGAAAACATGGTTTACAGCATCCATGAACGCGTTGAAACCACTGCGGGCAGAGGTCGCCTGCGAAAGGGGTGGCGATCGCCAAGACAAGTTGCTACTCGATGCAGTGGAGACGAACCCTTTGTTGACGTTGCAGAAAATACAACAGAAGTTGAAGGAACAGTTCCAGTTGGTTATCAGATTTCGACTATCAGCAGAGCTCTGGAAAAGCGACTGAAAATTGTCGGTAGAGACGCAGACATTCCAGCGGTACTCAGCAACCTGCAGACGGTTGCGAGAAGGCAGGAGCGTTTGGACCAAATTGATGCTTGTTGGCCGCTGTGCCAGCCTTGCTACCATAGACAAAAGCTCCGTTACATTGGCAAACGTATCCTGGATTAAATTCAACGCGCGTAGGCCCAAATTGGCTTCAAAAAGCTCTAGTATAACGATAAATTAGGCCATGGACTTTTTTATTCAGAACTTGGATTAGGAAATTTCTCAGGTTTCGCCATAGAGGCACGGGATGTTTTAGGACACAACGCATGTTGGCTGAATGTTGATGAGACAAATGGGTATACCAGCTTTTGTGCTGTCTGGTAGGCCTTTAAATTTACTGCCCAGGCTTCGACTGTCCGATCCAGATTGTTTTAAAAAAATTTTAAAAGTCCTTAGCTTAAGCCCAACCGGCAGGTCATACAGAATGAGCTCATGGCAACTGCTAAAATAGTTCCTCAATTAAAAGTGGCGCTCTCATTAGCAACTCCATCATAACTAAGCGCAGGTTGATGGTCTGCGGAGTAAAAATTTGAAATAAAAAAATATAGATGTGGGATGTGGCAATCAACCAAAAAGGAGAGAAGGCAAACTTCTAACAGATAAAAGACGAATCACAGGGAGACCAGAAGTCTTGAAGTCTTCTGTGTTTTCAACTGATTTCAAATTGTGATAAAGCCGATGTTTACGCTTGGTCAGAGATGCAGGCTGCAAAATTACTTTATTATTGGAGACTGGCTAATCAGGAAGATGGAGCCAAACGTGCCGTTGTTGCTTTTCGTGACGATTTTAAATTTAAATTTTCCTAATGAATTGTGAACCGAAATTTAGCCTTCTGCTTCAATAAATTTATTCAATAATTGCGGATGTCAGAATTGTCTCAAATTGGAAAGACCCCACTATTAGACCGGTAAGGAGGCTACGACCCTTGGTTCGAGTTCGTGCTCGGCTGTCGTGAGACTTACACCCTGGCCAAACCCCAAGGCACAGAGAGTGCACATGCCTGACAACTAGAAGTCAGGGCCGCTGTACAACCTGTTTGTGCGTGTGCACGAGTGCGTGTCTGCGTACAGGATCCGAACGCTTGGGTGTGCTTGGGAGTCAGTGGAATGGGCTGAACTGCCTCACCTCACCGGTTGTGAAACCATGTCTTTGAAGGCGTAGCGCCAGGGTAAACCTTCAACCCCAAGACAAGACTCCGGCGAATATCAGTTTTGAGCACCATCCGGCACATTGTCGTAGAACGACGTCTGCCTGTCGCCGTCGGCAATCCCGTCGCTCTGATTTGACTCCTCCAGCGTCTCCATCGGTTCGAAAGAGTTCGAATCTTCTTCGTAGCTGCTGTCTCGATTGTTGCGCAAGCCAACTTTAGAGGCCAACTCTTCAAAACTCCACCTGCCTATTAGGTAGAGCAGTTCGACTAATTCGAAGGCGAACGTGAGCGTGACGCCGATAGTTAGGCTGCCGAGACCGCCGAGGCGGCTCCACAGGGCGCTCAGACTGATTTGCAGTTTCTCTCGGCTGACAACTGTACGATAGTTGAGCCTGGCGACCGTGACCAAAGCCATGTTCTTTAGAGCCCTGTCTTCGAAGTGTTGAATTTTCATCTGTTCGGGAGCTGATAGAATCGAGTCTAATTCGGCGAATCGGAGCAGCTGCTCTCGGCTCTCGCTGCTTCTGAATATGAGCGATTGTTTTGCAAAGGGTATGTCAAATTAGACACCGAACAATGTATAGTTGCGTATGTGGTTTGAGAGATTGACAATGATTAAGTTTCACGAGTGGCGAAGCATCAACATTGTTTCATAGATGTACGCTTTTGATCAGCGTTGAACAATCCATCATTGTTCAACGATAAAGCGAATCTGATTGTTCAACGCTAGAAAGACGAGAAATCTCGGTTGCTTGAGGCCATAGAAAGTTTTTTCTTGGTCAGATCGAAGCTTGTCAGAGCCTGTGTGTACTATTTAGACGATAACAAACAGACAGACACCATTGAGATTATTTTTTCTTGTCAAGCGACAAACTGAAAATGATTAATTGGAAGCATCTACCGGTCGAATCCTTAGATGGAATATCGTCCAAGGAGTTGCAGTTTCTGTCTAATGTGAGCTTTCTAGATCACAGCCAAGAACAAGACCTGAAGGACTTCATTGACTTCATAACGGCCTAGGTACCTCCGTATTTCTCCAGTTTACTTTGGGATATTGGGAAATGTTATCACAGTTTTATTAACTTTATTATTCTACTAGGGAGCTTAAATCGACCTTGAAGAGACGTCGTGGCGCTTTTACTCGCGATGGTAACTAAATAGAGATGTGAATGTGTCAAAGCTGTTTCTTGGTGCTTGAGGTGCCTAAGGCTACCATATTTAAAATGGCTTTTTCTCTGTTTTCAGAGCACGGCAAACTCACCGCGGATTATCCTGCAGATGATCCAGAGCCCGTTCGATGTGGCCCACCCAGTGAAACTGGCAGAGACTCGGCTCCCAGTTCGACGAGGACATGTGACTCTCGTACGAGTGGTGCGAGCACCGCTTGCGACACTGGTGATGCCCGACACCGTAGACCAGGTCAGTCAAGTTCAGCTGGCGAACGCAGTTGAGCCTGTCGACAAATTTTTGTGACTCGCTAAAGTTGTAGTGGCCGCAGTAAGGCACTCTGCGGTCCGGCTGACGAGGCCGGATATGAAAGGCGGAGATGCAGCCGCACTTCTTAAGGATGTATCGTCCAATGAATTCACTAATGCATGCGCTTCTAGTGTAGTTGTACCGCTCTTGTACGTCTCGAATTTGGACTGTCCTGTCGGCTTTGTCCGAGCATTTGTCCGTTTGCTTGGAGTCTTTCTGATAGCGAATAGTGCGATAACGAAGCAACGTCGAAGTCTGCATCTGTACACTGAAACTGTCCTCATCAAGGTGGGGATATGTGTCAGGCTCGTGCAGCGCAATGCGGAACCCGGCTCCCTGAGTAAAAATGTTGTACACGTGCTCCTCAAGTAATTTCGATTGGCGTCCCACAGCTATGTTGCTGTGATTTCCCTGTTCGATGCTTTTAAAATTGACGTTGGATAAAATGAGCGACACGTCGCTAACTTTAGTGGACTTGTTCAGCGGCAGCTGGAGCGTGTAGCAGGTGAAATAGTCCGGATGGTAGACCCTGCGCATCTGGAACTCGCACGGCTCGGAGTGCGATACGCTAGGATTTACCTTGGCGCTGTGCCGCATGCTGCAGAATGGCATGAGCTCGTGCAGAGAGTGTTCAACCATGGACAGCTCTGTGGCGTTCAACCGCTGGAAGTAGGTGGACACGCGATCGCTATGGAACAGGGTGCCGGCCTCTTTGATCATATTGCGCCGGATGTAGTGACCGATGCCTCGACGCATTTGGCGCGAGAACTCGGCCGGACTGATCAGCTGATTCGAGGTCCACAGCTGATGGGCGCCGGGCGAGAACGGGTACACTGAGCAGACTGTCATGCTAGGGAAATGAGTCGGATCGTTGACTCGCTCTTCAATCTGGTAGGTAGTATGGTACTCGAAGTACTCTTTCAATAGTTCATAGGAACCGTAGGATAGAATGGCGGTCATACTCAACAGATATAATAGCCAGTGGAGGCGCAGCACTTTGTATTGGTTTGAGTAGCACTTGCGAAATCCACGAAGCGACGTGTTTTCTATGAACGTTTCAATGGCTCGTTTGATCAAACCAGTCCGGGCCGCGGCAACCACGTCCTCCTTATGAGGTAAAATGGAGTTTCTAGCGTGTGCGATCCCACAAGCTCTCTGCTCCGAATTCTTCCGATTTGAGCTGCGCCTCCCACTGGAGTTTCTGACACTCTCCATTATCTGCAACAGCAATGTCACGGATGCAACAATACAGCTATCGCAGTTATTTTCTAAAATTGATCCCTACATCGGTTTTAAATTAGCATTTATTGCGTTTGTGGGTTGAAAACCACCCCTGAATGCTTTCATAATAAATATCCAATACTGGGCTTTTAGTTCTAGCGGTTCATTCTCTATTCACAGCCTATGGGGAGGATGGATGCATGGACGCGCGCATCGTACGATCAGCTGTTGGGTGGCTGCTGTTGAAAAAAGCAGACAGGGCTATCGCGGAGGTACAGATGCGAGATAAATCCCAATTGCAGGAGGCAATAACTGAGTATGATGAGCTTACAGCAGTTGAGCAATATTGATGGAATCTAGAAAGAAATTGAGCTGCATATGTCGTATAACGCGAAAACTGCATTAAAAAGTGTATATTGCCAATCAACCAGACATAAAAAATGCTCATACGCGCTCGTAAGCACCACACGGATGGGCGCCGCGTATCATAATGTGAATTTCGTCGTGGCAATTCACATTCTATCTCTCTGGGAGGGGGTTACTGCAAAATATGAATACAATATTTACTAGGTATCCCGGTTTGTGCAACGTACAGGTGTACGTGTGTAGTTCGTTGCTGCAGTAGACTTTTTAAATTCAAAACAGCCATGCAGCAGATTCACCTTTTTTATTGAAGTTGTGACGTTGATCGTTATTTTTTATGTATATATTTCACATCAAGCATAATATAAATTAAGTACATGTACTACAATGTACGTGTGGCATTACACAGGTAGCTGTGTTTCATTCGGGTAAGCTATCAGTATAGCTTAAACAATTACTTTGAAAACTTGCGTACGGAAAGCGTACATATACTGTTGGATTTGATAAGTACATAGTACACGTTTTACCGCGGTCTGTAAATGTAATTAAGATAAATTATTGATGATATGTCGAATATATAAATTAGTGGAATTTAGTAGTATATTGCGAATATTTAGCTTTCACATTAACAAAAACGGAAACAGCTACTAATATTTGGGTCCCATCGGTCGACGCCCAGTAAAATGTTGGTTCAATTTCTACTGCTACATTTAGAAGTTACATGTAAGACGATCGTGATGCATGTACATAATTACATTTATTGCCTCTGTATTGAGTACATTCGCGCAGTTTTATTCAGCTGCGTTCCAATTTTTTAGACGCCTAGTGTAAAATTGCTGCAAATATACTATTGCTACTAGCCAAAAAATGTTTATAGTGATTCGTCACGGCCTCTAGCTTTTAATCAACAAACTACCCAATGTATATGCAAATTAGGATACGTAAATAAGATCGAATTCTGAACCTGAACTAGTTTTTTAATAATTATATCAACTGCAAGCAATTAAAACGTGAACGTGAAAATTATCAAAAGTATGCTTACGTATGCATATAAACACACATGTACGTCACTTAACGGCCTCCAGTTTAGTTCTGAGAAAATCGGCAAGGTGACAAGCGTTCTAGCTTCTACTACATGTACATAGCTTTTAGCAGCTGTCTACATATGTATGACCATGAATTAATTTGCAAAAAACGTCTATATAGAACGCAAGTGCTATATCCGAATACAATATCTTGACGTCTGATGGTCCTTGTCCTTTATAAAATGGCCCTGGAGATTTTATGGTTTATCAACAAAGCCTCAATTAGGCATTTTTGTTTCTTTGGAGCTGGATATATAATGCAGAAATTAATCGCTTCAAAAGCGCTCTCAAACTTTAATTTGTTGATGTTTATTTTTTAAAACAAGCTATAGTCCCAGAGTAAGCATAACATATTCTTATGCTTTTTTTCATTTAGGAACTGTTTAACTGCTTAGATTTAAATATGATCGATCGAGTCTAGGTTTGAATTTCATGCTTTACAAGAAACCAGCCTCATTTTATATTTTTTTATATCAATATCTCATTTTTTAGTTATTCCGTCACAAGCAAACCCACATGCACTCAAAACACACAGCAATAATGACTTCATCTCGAAGACGAACGTACCTAAAGCACTCAAGTGTATGTATGGGCTATATGGTGCGGTGCCACAATACCGATTTTATTTACTTCCTATATTGTAAAGTTTGCACAACATTCGCAATCTATAATCCGTATAGTGTTTAAGTTTTGCTTTTTAGCGCTGTCAACAATTAATAAAATTAAAATTAAAAAAGTTTTGATACATCGAAAATACTTTTGTTGCATATTCACACCATATTTTATTTACCAATACCAAATATTTTATTAAAGACAGATACTAGATATGCTTGACTAGAGAGAGTGGCTAATTTCAAATGATAATTAAGTACACCAAATTAGTCTAAAATAAAGGAACCTTAGTCTGCTGTGTTATGCTTATATATGTGTGTGCTTATATATGCTTAAATATATAATAAGCAAAACCATATGATCTATATTTTATTTTGTCAATAAATCTATAAACAAGCTTTTTATAGTCTTTAACTGCAAAAATGTAAGAAAAAACAAATATTTAAGTATATTGAATATTGCATTTAATTTATTTTAATTAAACTTGCTTATATTCTTTTATGTTTTATTATCAAACATTGAAATGCTTCAAGCAAGAGAAATATCAAGATTTTCTCATTTGATTAAGCGATTTGCTCACAATGAAGCAGTTTTTCAGGGTGCCAAGCATGGCTCCTTTTATCAACAATCAGTGCCAGTCACCAATCCCTTTGACAAGGATCCATTTATGCAGAGATATGTTAAAGTGGCCTTTGGTAATAAGGTAAGCTAATTATATAATTTATTTTTTTTCTAAAAAAACAGCAAGTATCAAAATGGTTATATACTTGTAGTAACAACAAAGCATCAATTTTTTACATAGCTAGTATGCCTAAATTATTATCTTCCCTTTAGTTTACTAGTGGTCCCTGTACTGGTTTTGCTATTTATTTACTTATTACCATTGGGATACCATAGAAAGCTTGGGAGACTAAGCTAGGCACTAGCTGAGAATGTCCAGCAGTTGAGGCTTGCCTACTGTGAAGGCTTGATCAGCAATGTCAGAGAGAGAAATTCTCAATAGAGTGTCCATGACCACTCATGGTTGATTTCATATAAAATAGGTCATCAAAAGTTGTTCTTAAAAACATTTTGTCAATAAACACAGTCAGCAGAGCTTGCAGCGATCCAATTGGATCTCAGTCGCCTCGGCAACCGCATAGCAACGGATGTACACGAACTGGCGCTCGACTGCGAGCGTCAGCCACCAACCCTGGAACAGTTCGACTGCTGGGGTCGCAGAATCGATCGGATTCACACTTCGCACGCTTGGAAATCGATGAAAACTTTCTCAGCCGAGGAAGGTTTCATTGCTCTGGCTTATCCTAGCCCTAGCAACGGCGGCGGAGTCGTTAGCAACGGACGGCTTCATCAGATGTTGAAGAATCTTTTGTACGCACCATCGAGCGGATTGTACGGCTGTCCTTTGGCCATGACAGACGGGGCTGCCAAAACTCTTCGCTTGTTGGATGAGCGGGGAGGTTCGGGACAGACGGGCTGTCTCTCGGAGGCTTACGATAGGTTTGTTCGATTAACTTATTGTGTCATTTTCACTGTTAGTAAAGTAAAATGAAAGTGCCAGCTATAGCAATTGTATTTTTAGGTTTACCTAATGCTAATTTCTAATTGCCTGATTTCAAAAACCTGTTGCTGCTTTGCAATTTTTTTTCAGACTAACAACTCGCGATCCTAAAAGATTTTGGACCTCTGGTCAGTGGATGACGGAACGAGGCGGCGGCTCGGATGTTGGCGACGGCACCGAGACTGTCGCCGTGCCTCAGGATGACGGCACTTATCGGTGAGGCTCGCAGATTGAGGAAATTCCAAAGAAAGACCTACCGACATTAATAGTAATTTTCAAATTTTGGAAATACAACATACGTCATGTATTGATTTCAGTTTCTAAAATTGCTGCCTATGTCATTTTTATTGATTTTTCTTCTAAAAATAGATCGATAATGCGAACTAAGTCATTTTATCGATCTTTGTTTCTTAAAATAGATACATGCGTCATTTATCGATTTTAATTATAAAGTTAGCAAGCTACTTTATGTATAGTGTAATATTTTTTGCATACAGGTATGGATTTTGAATCTGAAAATACAGTATCTATAGTTACCAGTGTTATATTGGTTTTAAAAACTACTAGTTCTAAAAAGAGTTTTTTATTTTCCAATTTAGGCTGTACGGATTCAAGTGGTTCAGCTCGGCTACTGACTCGGACATGACCCTGGCTCTGGCTCGGGTGGTGCCGAACGGCTCAGGCGGAGCCCCAACGCCTGGAAGTCGCGGCCTCAGCCTCTTCTTCATCCGGGTGCGAAGCCCCGACAATCCGGACCAGCTAAACGGCATCCAGGTGGTGCGATTGAAGAACAAGTTGGGCACCAGACAGCTGCCCACGGCCGAGCTGCTGCTGGACGGCTGCCGGGCCCGCCTGATTGGCGAGCCGCGTCGCGGGGTGGCTGAGATCTCCACCATGCTGCAGATCACCCGACTGCACAACGCCGTGCACGCTGCCGGAGCTTTGAGGCGCTTCAGCCAGTTGTGTCGGGACCACGCTAGGTGAGGGCATTGTGCAGGAACTGCTGGCTGCTTGCTGAAGCCTCCTCTGCCATCCTCACCCTCCTGTACCCTTCTTACCATCGTCACCCTCCGCAACCCCTCACCCTCCTGTACGCTTCTTACCCTCCTCACCCTCCTGTACCCTCCCTTCCTTCCTCACCCTCCTCACCCCTGTACTCTCCTCACCCTCCTCACCCTCCTGTCCCCAATCCAGACAGCGCACGGCATTTGGCAATCGAATCTCCGAGTATCCGCTGCACGTTCGCGGCCTCTCGGACCTCGAGGTGCACTCCCGGGCCGCCTGCCTGTTCGCAATGAACTACGCGGCAGCGCTGGGCCGGACAGAGTCCCGCCTGCTGCCTCGTGGCGATGGCGCTGACGCCGCAGCTGGCGAGGATGATCAACAGCTTGTCAGATTGTTGTCGCCGCTGTTGAAACTGTTCACGGCTAAGCAGGCAGTCAGACAGGCTCAGGTGAGCTGCTGGGGATTGGCCTGACTAGCATGCTCATGTCCGCTGCTCCTCTCCTCTCCCCTCCTCTGTTCTCCCTCTCTTCTCTCCTCACCTCTCCTCACCTCTCCTCTCTTCTCCTCTCTTCTCCTCTCCTTTCTTCTTATCTCTTCTTCTCTCATCTCCTATCCTCTCCTCTCCCCTCCTCTCCTCTCCTCTCCTCTCCTCTCCCCTCCTCTTATCTCCCATCCTCTCCTCTCCCATCCTCTTATCTCCTGTCCTCTCCTCCTCTCCTCTCCCCTCCTCTCCTCTACTCTCTTCTCTACTCTCCTCTCCACTCCTCTCCATTTCTTCTTCGCTCCTCTCCCCTACTCTCTTCCTTTTCTATTACTTGCTTCGATGTCCTAAATAATTTTTTAACAATCAGTCTCTCCATAATTGCTCTTTCTAGACTCCTGCTGTCAATCGTCTCATTCTCAAGTAAACAATTAATTTCAATTCTGAAATTTTCCTTGCCACCCCAGGAGGCTATGGAGATGTTTGGCGGAGTCGGCTACGTCGAGGAGAGCGGCATTCCCGGGATGTTACGCGACGCCAACGTTCTCCCAATCTGGGAGGGCACCACCAACGTGCTGAGCCTGGACTTGCTGCGCGCCCTGCACAAATCGCGCGGCGCTGCCCTGCCTGCCCTGCAGCGCAGCCTCGAGTCGGCCTGTAGCGTTGCCGGCTCGGCGCCAAGCGTGCTGGGTCTATCGGCGCCGGTGGATCGTCTGCGCGCCTCCTACCGTCGAGTGCTGACCGTGGCAGCCGCGGTGCCAGCAGATCGCCTGACCCACGCTGCTCGGGAGTTCGCCTACTCGCTCAGCCGGCTTCACTGCGGCGCGCAACTGTTGCAATTCGCCGCCGCCACGGGTCATTCGGCTGACGCTGCCGCTGCCAGACGGTGGTGTCTGGCCAGCGATTTTGATCAATTCGTCCGAGTTGTTGGCGGTCATCAAGACGGAGCCGCTGCCGAAGATCTTCTGTGCGCCGAGGAGGAGCGACGCGTTGTCTTCGAGGACGAGTCGGCGTGAAATACGGCGATTGCGCAATAATTTTATTGTCAAAGTTAATTTTACTAACAAATTGCTTAACTTAGCTACTAATAGTAGAGTAATTTGGATGCAAACAGATCGATATGTTAAAGATAGCTATTTTTCTATTTTTTGGTGAAATTTTTTTCGCATTCAATTTTATATGCGACTACTGTTAGTAGCGAAATTAACCAGTTTAGGAACAAAAGATTATTAACCTCAGTGTAATTCTATTCTAATGTGCTATGTACAGTAGTAGCGAGTGTTCATGACTAGTTTTTTGCTTGAATTTCGATATCAGGTTCCAAAATTGTGCTGCTTTTATCGCATGAACTATGAATATACAGTGATTTATAAAAGTATTGTTAGTCTGTCTGTACATTATAAATTTAAAAAAGAATGCAAAATACTTTGCTTGCATGTCTCGAGTAGCTATAAAATTATTTTCATCTTTACTATTTATCAATTATCTGTTACTGATGCCACTGTTAGATTGGGATGCTGTCTGTTAGATAGAGATGCTGTCTGTTAGATAGAGATGCTGTTTGTTAGATAGAGATGCTACCTGTTAGATAGAGATGCTGTCTGTTAGATAGAGATGCTGTCTGTTAGATACAGATTCTGTCTGTTAGATAGAGATGCTGTCTGTTAGATAGAGATGCTACCTGTTAGATAGAGATGCTGTCTGTTAGATAGAGATGCTGTCTGTTAGATAGAGATGTTGTCTGTTAGATACAGATTCTGTCTGTCAGATACAGATGCTGTCTGTTAGATAGAGATGCTACCTGTTAGATAGAGATGCTGTCTGTTAGATACAGATTCTGTCTGTTAGATACAGATGCTGTCTGTTAGATAGAGATGCTACCTGTTAGATAGAGATGCTGTCTGTTAGATACAGATGCTACCTGTTAGATAGAGATGCTACCTGTTAGATACAGATTCTGTCTGTCAGATACAGATGCTGTCTGTTAGATAGAGATGCTACCTGTTAGATAGAGATTCTGTCTGTTAGATAGAGATTCTGTCTGTTAGATAGAGATGCTGTTTGTTAGATAGAGTTGCTGTCTGTTAGATAGATATTCTGTATGTTAGATAGAGATTCTGTCTGTTAGATAGAGATGCTACCTGTTAGATAGAGATGCTGTCTGTTAGATAGAGTTGCTGTCTGTTAGATAGAGATGCTACCTGTTAGATAGAGATGCTGTCTGTTAGATAGAGATTCTGTCTGTTAGATAGAGATGCTACCTGTTAGATAGAGATGCTGTCTGTTAGATAGAGATGCTGTCTGTTAGATACAGATTCTGTCTGTTAGATACAGATGCTGTCTGTTAGATAGAGATGCTGTCTGTTAGATACAGATTCTGTCTGTCAGATACAGATGCTGTCTGTTAGATACAGATTCTGTCTGTTAGATACAGATGCTGTCTGTTAGATAGAGATGCTGTCTGTTAGATACAGATTCTGTCTGTTAGATACAGATGCTGTCTGTTAGATAGAGATGCTACCTGTTAGATAGAGATGCTGTCTGTTAGATACAGATGCTACCTGTTAGATACAGATGCTGTCTGTTAGATAGAGATGCTACCTGTTAGATAGAGATGCTACCTGTTAGATTGAGATGCTGTCTGTTAGATAGAGATGCTACCTGTTAGATAGAGATGCTACCTGTTAGATTGAGATGCTGTCTGTTAGATAGAGATTCTGTCTGTTAGATAGAGATGCTACCTGTTAGATAGAGATGCTGTCTGTTAGATAGAGATACAGTCTGTTAGATTGAGATACAGTCTGTTAGATAGAGATGCTACCTGTTAGATAGAGATGCTGTCTGTTAGATAGAGATTCTGTCTGTTAGATAGAGATGCTGTTTGTTAGATAGAGTTGCTGTCTGTTAGATAGATATTCTGTATGTTAGATAGAGATTCTGTCTGTTAGATAGAGATGCTACCTGTTAGATAGAGATGCTGTCTGTTAGATAGAGTTGCTGTCTGTTAGATAGAGATGCTACCTGTTAGATAGAGATGCTGTCTGTTAGATAGAGATTCTGTCTGTTAGATAGAGATGCTACCTGTTAGATAGAGATGCTGTCTGTTAGATAGAGATGCTGTCTGTTAGATACAGATTCTGTCTGTTAGATACAGATGCTGTCTGTTAGATAGAGATGCTGTCTGTTAGATACAGATTCTGTCTGTCAGATACAGATGCTGTCTGTTAGATACAGATTCTGTCTGTTAGATACAGATGCTGTCTGTTAGATAGAGATGCTGTCTGTTAGATACAGATTCTGTCTGTTAGATACAGATGCTGTCTGTTAGATAGAGATGCTACCTGTTAGATAGAGATGCTGTCTGTTAGATACAGATTCTGTCTGTCAGATACAGATGCTGTCTGTTAGATACAGATTCTGTCTGTTAGATACAGATGCTACCTGTTAGATAGAGATGCTGTCTGTTAGATACAGATGCTACCTGTTAGATACAGATGCTGTCTGTTAGATAGAGATGCTACCTGTTAGATAGAGATGCTACCTGTTAGATTGAGATGCTGTCTGTTAGATAGAGATGCTACCTGTTAGATAGAGATGCTACCTGTTAGATTGAGATGCTGTCTGTTAGATAGAGATTCTGTCTGTTAGATAGAGATGCTACCTGTTAGATAGAGATGCTGTCTGTTAGATAGAGATACAGTCTGTTAGATTGAGATACAGTCTGTTAGATAGAGATGCTACCTGTTAGATAGAGATTCTGTCTGTTAGATAGAGATTCTGTCTGTTAGATAGAGATGCTGTTTGTTAGATAGAGTTGCTGTCTGTTAGATAGATATTCTGTATGTTAGATAGAGATTCTGTCTGTTAGATAGAGATGCTACCTGTTAGATAGAGATGCTGTCTGTTAGATAGAGTTGCTGTCTGTTAGATAGAGATGCTACCTGTTAGATAGAGATGCTGTCTGTTAGATAGAGATTCTGTCTGTTAGATAGAGATGCTACCTGTTAGATAGAGATGCTGTCTGTTAGATAGAGATGCTGTCTGTTAGATACAGATTCTGTCTGTTAGATACAGATGCTGTCTGTTAGATAGAGATGCTGTCTGTTAGATACAGATTCTGTCTGTCAGATACAGATGCTGTCTGTTAGATACAGATTCTGTCTGT
Organism: Macrostomum lignano; assembly: GCA_002269645.1. Classification (NCBI taxonomy): domain Eukaryota; kingdom Metazoa; phylum Platyhelminthes; family Macrostomidae; genus Macrostomum; species Macrostomum lignano. The sequence goes on along the minus strand of NIVC01003053.1, from coordinate 21,946 downwards.
TAGATACAGATGCTGTCTGTTAGATAGAGATGCTGTCTGTTAGATACAGATTCTGTCTGTTAGATACAGATGCTGTCTGTTAGATAGAGATGCTACCTGTTAGATAGAGATGCTGTCTGTTAGATACAGATGCTACCTGTTAGATACAGATGCTGTCTGTTAGATAGAGATGCTACCTGTTAGATAGAGATGCTACCTGTTAGATTGAGATGCTGTCTGTTAGATAGAGATGCTACCTGTTAGATAGAGATGCTACCTGTTAGATTGAGATGCTGTCTGTTAGATAGAGATTCTGTCTGTTAGATAGAGATGCTACCTGTTAGATAGAGATGCTGTCTGTTAGATAGAGATACAGTCTGTTAGATTGAGATACAGTCTGTTAGATACCGATGCTGTCTGTTAGATAGCGTTGCTGTTTGTTAGATAGAGATGCTACCTGTTAGATTGAGATGCTGTCTGTTAGATAGAGTTGCTGTTTGTTAGATAGAGATGATGTCTGTTAGATTGAGATACAGTCTGTTAGATTGAGATACAGTCTGTTAGATACCGATGCTACCTGTTAGAGACGCATGGGGACACTCCCCATGTGTCTGTTAGATGTACATGTACACACACTATGAGCTACATGTACATACATGCACATACATGCACATGTACATACATTTACACTATGAGTTACATGTACACTATGAGTTACATGTACACTATGAGCGTACATGTACCTATTAGACAGCAACCAAGTTATTTCGGCACAAATAGATTTATTATTTATTTAAAAGTTGTAGTTGACTGCATGAGCGGTCATCTGCTTTCAGCTTGTTCGGGCATACAGAGAGGAGTGGCGCCATAGCCAACGAAGTTCACTGCATGGCGGTCCTCTTGAACTCTCTGTTTTTCTTTTTTTTTCGTCTCTAACAAATAGAGATGGTTTTTTGGCTATTTAATCATGTGACATCGTGTGTGCTTGGGTCTGCCTTATTAGCCATTCGTTTTGCTAAAATTTGGGCGTCATCAGTTCATCCGACGGGCTGGACTATTTTTAGCAACATGTTGCCCACTCAACACTTTTAAATTGCAAGCCTAGGCTACTCAATTGATGGCTCAAAAAGTACATAAATGATAGGATAGTAAGATGGCACCTGTCTAATGGCGCCTGTCTCTGGTGGTACCTGTCTCTGATGGTGTCTGTCTCTAACGGCGCCTCTTTGATGGCGCCTGTCTAATGTGTCGCCTGTCTCTGATGGCGCTTATCTCTGATGGCACCTGTCTAATGGCGCCTGTCTCTGGTGGTGCCTGTCTCTGATGGTGTCTGTCTCTAACGGCGCCTCTTTGATGGCGCCTGTCTAATGTGTCGCCTGTCTCTGATGGCGCTTATCTCTGATGGCGCCTGTCTAATGGCGCCTGTCTCTGGTGGTGCCTGTCTCTGATGGTGTCTGTCTCTAACGGCGCCTCTTTGATGGCGCCTGTCTAATGTGTCGCCTGTCTCTGATGGCGCTTATCTCTGATGGCGCCTGTCTAATGGCGCCTGTCTCTGATAGCGCCTGTCCCTAATAGCGCTTATCTCTAATGGCACTTGTCTCTGATGGCGCCTGTCTAATGGCGCCTGTCTCTGATAGCGCCTGTCTCTAATAGCGCTTATCTCTAATGGCACCTGTCTCTGATGGCGTCTGTCTCAAACGGCCCCTCTTTTTAATGGCGCCTGTCTAATGGCGCCTGTCTCTGATGGCGCGTGTCTAATGGCGCCTGTCCTGTCTCTGACAGCGCTTGTCTCTAATGGCGCCTGTCTCTTATGGCGCGTGTCTAATGGCGCCTGTCTCTGATGGCGCCTGTCTAATGGCGCCTGTCTCTGATAGCGCCTGTCTCTAATAGCGCTTATCTCTAATGGCACCTGTCTCTGATGGCGTCTGTCTCAAACGGCCCCTCTCTTTGATGGCGCCTGTCTCTGATGGCGCCTGTCTCTGATGGCGCCTGTCTCTGATGGCGCCTGTCACTGATGGCGTCTGTCTCAAACGGCCCCTCTTTTTGATGGCGCCTGTCTAATGGCGTCTGTCTCTGATGGCGCTTGTCACTGATGGCGCCTGTCTCTAATGGCGCCTGTCTTTCGATCGTTTGATGCACCCCTCTGCAATGGCCGCCCTTCAGCTGACAATGGTTTTGTTTTAACTGCCAATAAAAAGCGCCATTACGTGGGACATTTTTTAAAAAGTTAACTTCACAGCAAAAGCACATTTCGCACAATCATATCATTAACAGAAATAGCAGCTGCAATCTTTGTCTTTTACCGTCCCTATAGCCATCTCAGCGCTAAAGCAATAGTTTTGGTTATCTTCGCTCTTGCTCTGTAGCTGAAGAATCTTTCCAAGTTTAGACAGTGAAGTGCTGGTGTTAGCTGGGGTGCCCACCCACTTTTTTGTTGCGAACTCGTCAACACGCAAGATTGCAATAACAGAGCAGCGTCCCAGCAGATACTGTGGATAGATAGACCATGGTCATAATGGCTTGAGAACTTTGCATTCTCTGCTCAAACATAACTAAGCTAAACTGCAATTCTGCAGGTTGTTATTCTGAGCGCGAGCGGCGAGGCTCAGGGCAGTGAGATGGTTGAGGTTGAATGGAACACAAACAGAGGGCTATCTGCCTGCTTCTCCGAGCATGCTCAACCGAGTATTCTTCGATGCCAACTAAGTCTCTCCGTGCTTCACTTTATCTCTTGTGGGCATCTTTTGTTCATCTGGAAAAAAAGAATTGAAAAGAGAGAGAGAGATAAGGTTGGGTGGGCAACCATCGCTTGAGATAAGGGTTAGGCCAGGGGGTGGATTGTCAGAGGTACAGCGAATTAGAAGCTTGAGTTTGGGCTCAGCTCCCGCCCTCTAGCGCGCATCTTTATAATATAGCCGGCTCGTCTGCCTCCCGCCTGCTTTTGTGCCAAACTTTTCATAGGGCCACCGCGAAATCGGTATTTGAACTAACTAAAATTAACAATATATTCCAATTGGCACTAACAAAACAGACCGATACCTGCCGATCACCGTCTGATCACTGCCAATTTACTTTACTCGAAACTTTTTTAGCGGCTCTATTAGCAGCCCCACTTCCCCTTCGGTTGCCATGGGGACAGAGGTGGAGGTGCAGCTTGAAGATGCTCTTCGAGCTATCAAGGTGAGTCCATGATATTTTGTTATAATACTTGACTCTTGAGAATTTCTCTGTTAACATTGGAGTTGAATTTGTTTAAATTCTAACCTGTTAGACTGAGGTTTTACCTGTTATACTGGTGTTTTACCTGTTAGAATCGGGTTTTACCTGTTAGACTGGGGTTTTTCCTGTTAGATTGGGGTGGGTTTTACGTGTTAGACCTCTGTGTTTTACCTGTTAGACTGGTGTTTTACCTGTTAGACTGGGGGTTTTACCTGTTATACAGGTGTTTACCTGTTAGACTGGGGTAGGTTTTACATGTTAGACTGGTGTTTTATCTGTTAGACTTGAACTGTTACCTGTTAGACTCGAACTGTTACTTGTTAGACTTGAACTGTTACCTGTTAGACTCGAACTGTTACCTGTTAGACTCGAACTGTTACCTGTTAGACTCGAACTGTTACCTGTTAGACTTGAACTGTTACCTGTTACACTCGAACAACTGAAATAATTCTCCTAAGATTATATCTAACAAAGACCCACATAAACCCGAACACCGCTCGCAGGACGAAGCGACCAGAGTTCGATTCGGGGACAACAATTTGTTTCTGGGCGAGGCTGGCGAGCTTCAAAAAGATTTGGAGACTCGCCTCTTCGATATAGAGAAGCAGATCTGCGATGGAGTCCGGGTGAGAATCGTCCATTGAACTTTCAGTGCTTCATGGTACTTGAGCTGCCGATGGCTAGCTGATGTTCAACATTGAACCCTCCCCTTCGCAACCCCAACAGGGCGACACCGAGGCCCGCCTGCTGAAGGAGAGCGAGAGCATCAAAGGCGAGATTCACCAGAACAAGAAGTGCGTTGGTTATCTGCAGCGGATTGCAGGACTGGAGGACGACTTCACGGTAATGATGGCTGTTACTAGTGCTCTGATATATTCTACTCTGCTCTGTTCCATCCGACTCAGAGATCTTTTCTACTCAGATCTACTCTACTCAGATCTACTCTACTCAGATCTACTCTACTCAGATCTACTCTACTCAGATCTACTCTACTCTGATCTACTCTGCTCTACTCAGATCTACTCTGCTCTACTCAGATCTATTCTACTCAGATCTACTCTACTCTATTCAGATCTACTCTACTCTATTCAGATCTACTCTACTCTACTCTACTCAGATCTACTCTACTCTACTCTACTCAGATCTACTCTACTCTACTCAGATCTACTCTACTCAGATCTACTCTACTCAGATCTACTCTACTCAGATCTAATCTACTCTACTCTGCTCTACTCTACTCTCATCTACTCTGCTCTACTCTACTCTACTCAGATCTACTCTACTCTACTCAGATCTACTCTACTCTACTCAGATCTACTCTACTCTACTCAGATCTACTCTACTCTGATCTACTCTGCTCTACTCTACTCTACTCAGATCTACTCTACTCAGATCTACTCTACTCAGATCTACTCTACTCAGATCTACTCTACTCTACTCAGATCTACTCTACTCTGATCTACTCTGCTCTACTCTACTCTACTCAGATCTAATCTACTCTACTCTGCTCTACTCTACTCTCATCTACTCTGCTCTACTCTACTCTACTCAGATCTACTCTACTCTACTCAGATCTACTCTACTCTACTCAGATCTACTCTACTCTGATCTACTCTGCTCTACTCTACTCTACTCAGATCTACTCTACTGTACTCTACTCAGATCTACTCTACTCAGATCTACTCTACTCTGATCTACTCTGCTCTACTCTACTCTACTCAGATCTACTCTACTGTACTCTACTCAGATCTACCCTACTCTACTCTATTCAGATCTACTCTACTGTACTACACTTCTACTGAACGCTACCCTATCCCCCCAGAAACTGATGCACACTGTTATGGCCCGCGCCAAGGCCATGCGTGACCATCCGCACGGTGACAAGGTGACAAGCCAGGGCGTGACCGACTGCTGGTCGCAGGTGCAGCGGCTCACCGACCTGACCCGCGTGCACACCAGAAACGCCTCAGACTATCATCAGTTCTTCTTCGACTACCGGGACACCTTCCTGCTGCTGAAAGACCGCTGGCACCAGCTGGAGCACTGGCTCAGCGCCTTCTCGCCCAAGCCGATTGTGCGAGAAACCGACTCCATCAAGACCTTCATGCAGAGCCAGCTGTCGGAGTTCCTGTGCCTCTGGCAGCGGGTGCAGACTGTGGTGTCTGCTAGCCGGCGGGTTGTGCCAGTGAGTTAGGGATAGATTAGCAATCCATTCTATTCCTTTATCAATATGATTGGCTAGATTAGCAATCCATTCTATTCCTTTATCAATACGATTGGTTAGATTAGCAATCCATTCTATTCCTTTATCAATATGAATGGCTAGATTAGCAATCCATTCTATTCCTTTATCAATATGATTGGCTAGATTAGCAATCCATTCTATATTTCTATTCCTTTATCAATATGAATGGCTAGATTAGCAATCCATTCTATTCCTTTATCAATATGAATGGCTATATTAGCAATCCATTCTATTCCTTTATCAATATGATTGGCTAGATTAGCAATCCATTCTATTCCTTTATCAATACGATTGGTTAGATTAGCAATCCATTCTATTCCTTTATCAATATGATTGGATAGATTAGCAATCCACATAGTCCATAAAACCATTCATCATCCCTACACCTAGGTGCAGCAGAGACTCGAACCCACCCGACAGCCCCGGCCGGCCCTGCTGCTGTGCCCATTCGAGAACTCGATCGGCCGATTCGAGGAGGGCACCGAGCTCACCCTGCTTGACAACTCGGACAGTCTGCTCTGGCGGGTCTCCTACGAGTCTGAGGATGGCGAGGCAGCCAGCTTCGACGTGCCTTCTATCATGCTGTGGCTGCCTCCGCCTGATCTCGGCGCGACCGAGCTGGCGCTGAAGTGAGTAGAGTATTCTCCCTATACAAATTCTCCCCAGTTCTAAAAGAAATTCACCCTCTTCTCTAAAAGAAAATAAGGATTCCCCAGTTATTAAATCGGATTCCCCAATTATTGAATCGGATTCTCCAATTATTGAATCGGATTCCCCAATTATTGAATCGGATTCCCCAATTATTGAATCGGATTCTCCAATTATTGAATCGGATTCCCCAATTATTGAATCGGATTCCTCAATTATTGAATCGGATTCCCCAATTATTGAATCGGATTCCTCAATTATTGAATCGGATTCCCCGATTATTGAATCGGATTCCTCAATTATTGAATCGGATTCCCCAATTATTGAATCGGATTCCTCAATTATTGAATCGGATTCCCCGATTATTGAATCGGATTCCTCAATTATTGAATCGGATTCCCCAATTATTGAATCGGATTCCTCAATTATTGAATCGGATTCCCCGATTATTGAATCGGATTCCTCAATTATTGAATCGGATTCCCCAATTATTGAATCGGATTCCTCAATTATTGAATCGGATTCCTCAATTATTGAATCGGATTCCCCAATTATTAAATTGGATTCTCAATAAATAAATAGGATTCTTCCTTTTTTAAATTGGATTCCCTCATTAATTGCTTGGATTCCCTAAGTACTGAATTGGATTCCCCATTTATTAAATTGAATTTTCCAAATATTAAAATTGATTCCCTCTTTATTAACTTTTATTCTCCCGTATCGACTCGAATTTCCCCATTATTGACACGGATTCCCTAATACCAAATTTAGGCATCTTATTCTTTCATTCCAATCCAAATTCCCATAATAAACAGGATTCCCCCATTCCAACTGAGATTCCCAGTTCAAATTTGTTTTATTTTATCTTGTTCTAAAGGGATTCCCCGATCCCAAAAAAAGAATTCCCCTGTCTCAAACGTGATGATTTGTCATTCCGCAGGCTGGAGGAGAAATTCCTGTCTCTCTGGGGCAGCTCAGCGGCCCGGTTCCAGACGGTGCTGTGCGACTACCTCACCTTGCTCTTCCGCCACCTGTCCGCTCACGACTACGCCGAATTTGAGAGCCCCGAGCAGTGGCAGCTGCTCAAGCAGGAGGTGTACAATATCTTTGGAGACGACGATCGGTTCCGTTCGGTGCTGCAGACCCTCGCTCAGTTGGACCGACGCAACGACCCGTCGAAACGCGGCTCGAGGAAGCGAGTGCTGCTCAAAGAGGCTGAAATTGTGCAGCTGAGGAGCCTGCTGGCCAAGCTGGAGTCGCACATCAAGTACTGGGAGTCGTTCCGGCGCCAGTCTCTGGCCGTGCGCGGCTCCGAGTACTGGCTGACTGAGCTGGACTGCTCCAAGCCTGAGCTGCATAATTCCATCGCTCTGCTAGAGTGAGTATTGAGCATAGTTTTGGATGGTGTTGAGCAGCAGTTCCTTCATCAAGTCCGCAAACAATTTGCATTTACAAATAGTCAGCTCTCAGATGATTAGCAATTACATACATCTCGAAATCAATCATCAATTATTATGTCAATCAATCATAAATCAACAAATCACCAATCAATCATCAATAAAACATCAATCGATAAATCAATCAAGAAATCATCAATCAATCACCAATCAATTATCAATCAATCAACAAACCAATCAATCAATCAATAAGTTATCATCATCTATCAATGAGCTATCAATCGTCAGTCAACAGCCATCAAAGATGCTTAGTACATCTCTAGACAGTCGGTAGCAACCCATCTAGCCAGCAATGCAATCGCTATTCCGCAGGACTCTCCAAGCCAGCGGCCAGGAGCAACTGGAGTCGCTCTTCGCCAAACTGAACGCTTGGCGAGCTGGCCAGGCTGCCGAACAGCGCCGCCACGTGCGCAAGCTGCGCCGCCAGGAGGTGCTGATGTCCGCTCATGCGGCTACCGGCGGCGACACTGTCGCGGGGCTTCTGCAGTTCCAGCTGCCGTCGCAGCGTGCCCGTCAGTCCGAGTTCAACGAAGCCGCCGCTGCCGGCTTACGACAGGCGGGCGTCGACGAGGCCCGCTGGAGCGAGCTGTCTTCGGTAGCCTCGTCCTCCGCCCGCGAAAGTGTCGCCGACAACGTCGTCGGTCGCCAGTGGCTGCAGCAGCACTCGCGCGGTCTGCAAACTACTCAGGCCGGCACTCGCGAGGCGGCGTTGCAGACGACGGAGCGCAGCGTCGGCCGCCGGGCGGAGCACGGCATCCAAACGCGAATCGCGGCCAGCCAGCAGCATCACGGAATTCAGACTGGCTTCGCCACGGCCGACTCGAGCGTTACAGCGCAGCGACCCTCAGCTATGGAGCACGGAATTCAGACCGTGGGAGTCGGCGGTGGCTTGTTGAGTTCGGCGGTGTCTCAGCGCCTGGTCACGGAGCACTCGGGTAGTCAGTTCGACAGCGAGCGGGCGGACCACGGCGTCCAGACTCGGTACTCTACCAACGACACGCTAATGCTGAGCACACGGCTGCCAGCCACCCAATCGGGCAGTCAGTACAGCCAAGTCGAAGGTCGAGAGCACGCCATCCAGACGATGCCGGACTCCGGAGAGGCCAGCGCGTTCTTTCAAGTCGCGACGGAGGAGCAAAGCCTGAGCCAAATCGACCACGCCATCCAAACGTCTTGGGCGCTCAAGGACACCGCTTTGGAGTTCTCTGGACCAAGAATTGTCGAAATCGACTTGGACGAAGACTGGCAGACGGAGGAAAAGGTGCGGGCGGTGAGTCAGCCGGTAGATGCTACGGACAGCGTCAATTGGCTGAAGCGCTTGGATACGGAGGAGCTCCGAGCTGAACTGCAGCAGAGGCTCATCCTCAGAGACAGAAGCTGCCAAGCAGGTTTGCAGACCCGCTCGCGCGACACCGACACGCAGTTCGTCATTTTTCAGTCGAACAAAGACTCGACGGCTGTTACCGACTCTAGCACTCAGGCGTCGGCTCTGACCACGGAGGGTCATACGCAGTACGTTTTGTTCAAATCGGACAAAGACCTGTCGGTCATGCTAGAGCCAAAAATGCGAGACGCCGGCATGCAAGTCTCTCGGACGATGACAGAGGGTCAGACTCAGTACTTGGTGTTCCAGTCAGACAAAGACCTGACGGCCTTGATGAGTCCAAAATTGAGAGACGCTAGCCAGCAAGCTTCTAGAGTCACTACCGAGAGTCAGGCGCAGTATGTGCTCTTCCAATCGGACAAAGACCTATCGGCGCTAACAACGAGCGACACTCGAGACGCCAGTCTCCAAGCATCAACCCAAACCAGAGAAGGCCACGCGCAGTACCTCTTGTTCCAGTCGGACAAAGACTTGAATACATTGCTTAGCCCGGTGAAAGATGCCAGTCAACAGGCCAGCCGATCCACTACAGAAAGTCAAGTTCAGTACGTACTGTTCCATTCAGACAAGGATTTATCGACACTACTGACTCCGACAGTTAGAGACGCCAGCCTGCAAGCGTCTAGCACAACTCAAGAACACCAGGCACAGTATATATCTCAGCAGTCTGATAAGTACATGAGTACTAATTTGGCACCGACTGTCAGAGACGCCAGCCTGCAAGCGTCTAGGACAACTCAAGAACACCAGGCACAGTATATATCTCAGCAGTCTGATAAGTACATGAGTACTAATTTGGCACCGACTGTCAGAGACGCCAGCCTGCAAGCGTCTAGCACAACTCAAGAACACCAGGCACAGTATATATCTCAGCAGTCTGATAAGTACATGAGTACTAATTTGGCACCGACTGTCAGAGACGCCAGTCTGCAAGCGTCGAGCACAACTCAGGATGGGCAAGCGCAGTACATCCTATTCAAATCTGACAAGGATCTGACCGCACTCATGACTCCGCAGCTGAGGGACGCGAGCCTGCAAGCTTCTACTAGTAGGCAGACAGCGGACAGTCAGGCCCAGTACATTCTCTTCCAGTCTGACAAAGACTTATCGACAGTGTCCACTACAACAGTCAAAGACGCTACAATTCAAGCAGGAGCTAAATCGTCAGACACACAGACGCAGTTTGTCCTGTTCCGATGCGACGCAAGCGTTAAGCCAACGGTCGATTCCAGAGACTTCAGTGCCCAGGTAGAAAGTCGCACAGCTGACAGACAAGCCCAGTACGTTCTGGTCCAATCGGACAAGGATGTTAGCGCTCTAACCACCAAGAGAACTGCTAGCGTGAGCCAGCAAGCCAGCACGGAAAGCCGCAGCTCGCAGTATCTGCTGTTCCAAGCCAGCAAGCAGCTGTCTGCTTTCGTCGATTCATCGACTGCCGAAACCCAGGCTCGAGCTGAATCCTCGGACAAGGAGACCCAATTCCTTCTGTTTAGTGCAGAAAATTTGAGAAGCACAAAATCAGCGACTCGAGAGTCTGAGACGCAGTTCGTGCTATTTGAGTCAAGCCCAGAATTGTCGGCAAAACTGATTGGACGAGATGCACAATCTCAGACGTCAAGCAGAATGAACCACGAGTACGTTGTGTTCCACACACCGCGTGAAGCCACGGCAATGTCAGCGGCATCGACTGTCCAACAGACAGACTCGGAAGCGCAGTACCAGCGGTACAGTGTCGACCGACAAGACCAGACTACAACGAAGACTGTATCAGATGTTCAGACTCAGTTCATTCCTAAACTGATGCGTGACTCGCAAGGCGGCTACTGCCTCGCGTTGAACCAAGCAGATGCACTGATCCAAGGCAAATCGGTAAGCGAGGCCGAGGCGCAGTCCTACCTCACCCGCATGGTTGATGGCGTCGTTGTCGCTCGCGTGTCCACTCCAGCGACCAGCGACTTCCAGCAGCAGGTTTCCGAAAGTCGCCAGCAAGCCGGAGGCCTCAGAGATTCGGAATGCCAGTTTAAGCTGTTTTCATCGGACAAGCAGGTCGCCCATCGCTTTACTAGCAACGTTTCGCGCGAGACCACTACGGATGACACTTCAGAGTTCGAAATTTTCCAAAGCCAGCCAAAGCTAACTAGGGCTCAACCAAGGCTTTTAAGAGATTCCAGCGGTCAGTATTTCCTGACCTCAACCGCTCAGGGAACCAATCCGATTGCTGGAAAATTAATTGCAGATTCTCAAGTACAAACCGCTCTGCAATCGTCCGAAAAGAATATTGTTGCTAGAGTAACAGAAGAGACTGTTGTTCCACTAACTGGGGCGGCTAGTCAGACAGCCTTTTCTGGCGAGGCCAAATCGAGCCTTTGCGAGATTTATACACAGTACGACCTGCTCACCCGAGACGAAAGCTTAGCCGCTAGTTTCGGCTCAGCCACAGCTGAAGCATCGACTCAGCCTCGAGCTACTAGCGATTCAACAGCGCAGTATGTGGTGTTCAGAACAGACAAGTCGAGTGCAACCGGCAAGCCAGATCTGCGCCAGATGGCAATCAACACCGAGGTGACACTCCTGAAGGACTCAAGCGGACAGTATTTCCTTGGAAGCACTGATGGCTCGGTTGTTGTCCAAGGCACCCCTGTCAGTCCAGGCCAAGTTGTGCAACATCTAACCAGCTCTGAGAAGAACATTGTTGTTAAAGTAAGAAACGAGAGTGCCGCAGTGAAGGCCGACGCCAGCGGTGCCCTGAAAGACGTTTCCAGTCAGTACCTGATGTATTCTTCGGACAAGGATGTAGGCGCCGACATGGTGAAAAGCTCGATGAGTTCAGCGCAGAAGGTCTCCTCGCAGTCGATGGCGGTATTCCAACCAGCACTATTGCGCGATAGCTCCGGCCAGTACTACCTGACCTCTGCCAATTCTAACGTTGCAGTTCAAGGCGTTTTCGTAACAGAATCACAGGCTCGCCAACACCTGGCCAGCTCGGAAAAGAATATCGTTGCGCGAGTTGAAACCGAATCGCGGGACTTCTCTGGCCAGACGGTGTGCATTGCAGCCACGAGAGATTCAAGCAATCAAAGTGAAAAAACCCTGGCTGAAGTTGACACTCAGTACATGCTTTACACGTCTAATAAGAGTTTGGAGGCGGATACTCCACGAGAGAGTCCCAAAGACGAGTCCAGCGCCGTATTCAAATCGAAACTGATGAAAGACAGCTCTGGACAGTACTATCTCTACAGCTGCGACTCAAACGTGGCGATGGCTGGAAGAAAGGTTACCCAATCGGAAGCCCAGATGTACCTGACCTCGTCAGACAAAAACATTGTGGTCCGTGTCCCTGAAGAAAAGAGCGACTTTTCTACCCAAACGCTAACGTTAATGGAGTCATCGTCGGCTCGCAAAGAAGCTGAACTTCGTAGAAGCAACGAGCAGAAAGAATCGCAGACGCAGTATGTGCTATTTTCTTCAGACAAAAGCCTGTCGGCTGATTTATCCTCCGATGTGATTGTTCCGTCTCGAGACACTGCCGATTACGCCGTTCCCCGACTAATGAAAGACAGCTCGGGGCAGTACTATTTGTGCAGCGCCGATTCGAGCGTTGCAGTGGCCGGTACACCGATAGCCGAGTCTCAGGTTAAACAGCATTTGGCGAGCTCTGACAAGAATATAGTGGCTCGCGTTACTGCCGATTCAAAAGATTTCTCTACTCAAACTGACCAGCGGTCAGCGTCGGTTAGAAAGGCTGAAAGCGAGACGCAGAGTGGCCAACCGCTGGCTGAAATGCAAACTCAATACGCGTTGTATTCATCAAACAAAAGCGTAACTGTAGACTTCAGCGCCACTTCGGAAGACTTTTCAACGCAGACCAGGTCAAGTACGGCCGAAAGCAGCGCAGTCAGGTTTCCAGTGGTGATGCGCGACAACTCCGGTCAGTTCTACCTGACAAGCGAGGACTCGAGCGTTCGAGTTCAGGGCCAAATTGTCACAGAGTCGGAGGCTATGCACCAGCTCAATACTTCTGAGAACAACATTGTAGCTCGAGTGATTAGTAAATTCAGAGACGTCACGTCTCAAACTGCTCAGGAAGACAGCAGACGCGAGTTGATTTCCAGCGAGCAGCAGTACGTCCTTTATTCGTCTAACAAGTCGCTAGCAACTGCGGACGTAAGAAGCTCGGAAGAGTTTGGCACTCAAGCCAATTTAGACTACTCTGATGCGGCAGTGTCGCAGGCCAAACTAATGAAGGACAGCTCTGGGCAGTTCTATCTGGTGAGCTCCACTGCAGGCGTGGCGGTGCAGGGCCAGTCACTGACGGAGGCTGAGGCGCAGTACTACCTAGATACTTCTGAAAAGAACATAGTTGCTCGAGTTTCAGATGAAGGAAAAGATTTCTCGACTCAAACAGCGTCTCTCGCTCGCCCCGTTAAAAAGGAGAGTGGAACGCAGAGCGGCACAAATGAACTCACAGACGTACACGCACAGTATGATCTATTCTCATCTAGCAAGAGCCAAACAGCTGAATTTGTTAAATCTTCTGAGGATTTCGCCACGCAGACCAAAATGGTCAGCGTTCACAGTGCTGCGTCAAAGCCAAGTCTCCTGCGAGACAGTGCAGGTCAGTACTACTTGACGAGTCAGGATTCTGCCGTCAGAGTTCTAGGAAAAGTTGTGACTGAGTCTGAGGCGCGGCATCACCTCAGCACATCGGAGAAAAGCATTGTGGCGAGAATCGTCGGCAATGCTCGAGATTTCACTACCCAAACTGTTGCCACGGAAGAGGAAATCGTTGCAGAACGGCAGCAGTACGAGTTGTACTCCGCAACTAAAGACTTGTCCATGCTAGCTAGTCGCAGCGAAGATTTTTCGGTGCAAGTTGATGGTGACTATGTCGACGCAGGCAGCCAATACCAGCCGAAGCTGATGCGAGACAGCTCAGGCCAATACTACTTGTCCAGCGCTGACAGTAGTGTGATCATTTCTGGCAAACCGGTTACGGAATCCGACGCTAAGAACTACTTGGCTACTTCAGAGAGAAGCATTGTTGCAAGAGTCAGCAGCGATACTAGAGACTTTACAGTACAGACGCATCAACCACAAGTCCCTGACTCTAAGCAAGCTGCCACACAAAGCGGCTCTACTCTTTCAGAAGTGAACACGCAGTATTCTCTTTACTCGTCTAATAAGAGCATTACAGCGGATGTACATGCAGTAAAGACCTCAGAGGACTTTGCCACGCAAACAAAAACAAGACTAGCTGAAAGCACCTTTGCTCAATCCAAGTTAATGTGCGACAGTGCCGGACAGTACTACTTAGCCAGTGCCGATACTGGAATGATGGTTCGTGGTCAAGTCGTCTCCGAGACCGAAGCTCAAAGCCATCTGTCGAGTTCCGAAAAGAGTATAATAGCCAAGGTGGTAACAGAAACACGCGACGTTACATCGCAGACTGTTGTTGAAAGTAGTACCTCAAAAACACGATCGACTCGTGGACCCCTGCGGGACGTCCAGAGCGAGTTCGTGCTGTATGCATCAGACAAAGGTTTATCAACAGATATTGCCACTGGGAGTCTGTGGCGGTGTTCAGCCAGACAGTTGATGCTCAAGATGAGAGCGCTCGCGTTCAGCCGCTCGGTAAAACAGCCAGTGCCTTGGCCGGTTCTCGGGTCATGGTTGATTCCAGCGGGCAGTACTACCTCAAGACAGCAAACTCTGCCACTCTTGTTCCCGGTGTTGTTGCCTCTTCGTCGGAGGCCGAAGCGGCGCTGGAGAGTTCGGATAGCAGAATTGTAGCTCGGGTATTCGACGAAAAGTCGGACGTTTCCTCACAAACTGTTTCCGCAATAGCTTCAGCTCAGAGCGTGAGTACAACGAAAATGAGGGATGTCAGTACTCACTACGTCCTCCTGGCGTCATCGCACAATGCGTTTAGCCAAACTGAGGAAGAAGTCGAAACAATTGTGCAGGTGGAGCAGGCACCTCTAAAAATGGAACCAACTGAGCAAGTGAACAAAAGCACGCAAGTTGTTTCGGCCATGCAAGACACCGATGCCCAATTTTTCAATGCTAGCTCCAGCACCTTCGGTATTCAGACAGAGAGATTCGAAGCCACTGGCCATGTGCAGGTTGGCTTGGAGACCCAGTTTGAGAAACCGAGGGCTGAAATGATAGATTTCCAATGCCAGACGCACTCTGCTCCGACCATGAAGGAGTCCGCCTGCGGCTTTGCGCCAAGTGCTTCTTTAAATAACAGCGTTCAAACTGTGGCTATGGACAGCGAAAGTGAAAGTTTAATCGAGTCAGGCTTTCAAACTGAACGCTCAATGGATGAGGCGGATATTGCTAGAAGCACGCAGACCGATATTAATGTTATAGTGAAGCCGAACGCTCAGGAGAGCCAAATGAAAGTGAAGACAACTGTGCAATCCGATTTATCAAGCCAGTTTGATCCCGAGCTGAACGAATCCAGCTTGCATTACCACGCCCGAGGAGAAGACTTCAGCTCACAGGCTGCGCCACAGCTGATTTCAAAGCGAGTACAGCTCGGAGTACCGTGGAATTTCTACTCCGACTCAGCCATTCAGACAGAAGAATCGTCATCAGATGAAGACAGCTTAACTGACCAAACGGTTAGCAGATTTGAGCAAGACTGTCAAACAATGTTTATCTGGAGTTCGAGCGAAACACAGACCGATCAGCTACTAATTGAAGACACGGAAGAAGAGACTGATATCGAGCCGGAGACAGCTGTTCAAGTTATGGCCGTGCAGCAGCGTGAAGGAATAAATAGGGCTTGTCAGACTGGCAAAACTGAGAAGCGAGACGTCATGTCGGCGTACTATGCCGACTGTGCCGAGGTTAGTGTCGTGGCTAAAGAAGTAGAGAAAGACTTAAAGTCGGAATCGGTTCGTGTTGCTTTAACGACTCAAGTGGAGCATGTCGATGGGGCTGCAACCAGCAAACGCCTTTCTTATCAGGACGACAGCCTGTTGTTTAGAAGCCAGTGCCCAGAGTGCGCTCGTCGTGGCAAAGTTAGTATAATTGAATCGCAGACCCAGTACTGGTCCCCTCTGCTTGACAGAGCCGCGCAATATGACCAATCTAGCGATGACAAGAGCCTTCAGGTTCTGTTTACTTCTGAAAGCCCAAAAACTATAGAAAAAGGTTTTAAAGCTACCCAGCCAAAAGAAACAGCTGATGCTTGTGTCGTGGCACTGGACTACGACTACCAGAGTCTGGAGGTTGTGTGCCACACATACGAGAGCCTTGTTGCTCAACTGTCACAGAAAGTCTCAGATCTAGAGGCAGCCGCAAATAGAGTAGGCTTAGAGGAGCACGTGCGTGTCAAACCGTATCAAAAAGCAAAGCGAATCCAAAAAGGAACATCGGCTTTCAATCTAGCCGAGATGTTTGTCCAGACCGATCCGGCTGAGGAACCGGAGGTCATCCGGGAGGTCGTCCAGCTGCAATCAGCGCCAAAAGCCGACACAGAAAACATTGAGGTCCAGACGCAATCATTTTTGCAGGATGCGATCATCAAAGTGGACACGACCACACCTGTCGAGAAGGAGGTATCCGATTCTGAGGTAAAAGCCAGAGTAGAAATGCAAGAGCTATCAACTGGCTTTGGTGTTGCTCATGAGGATACAATCATCAAGGTGGACACGACCACACCTGTCGAGAAGGAGGTATCCGAATCTGAGGTAAAAGCCAGAGTAGAAATGCAAGAGCTATCAACTGGCTTTGGTGTTGCTCATGAGGATACAATCATCAAGGTGGACACGACCACACCTGTCGAGAAGAAGGTGTCCGATTCTGAGGTAAAAGCCAGAGTAGAAATGCAAGAACTATCAACCGGCTTTGGTGTTGCTCGTGAGGATGCGATCATCAAGGTGGACACGACCACACCTGTTAAGAAGGAGGTGTCCGATTCTGAGGTAAAAGCCAGAGTAGAAATGCAAGAACTATCAACCGGCTTTGGTGTTGCTCGTGAGGATGCGATCATCAAAGTGGACACGACCAAACCTGTTAAGAAGGAGGTGTCCGACTCTGAGGTAAAAGCCAGGGTAGAAATGCAAGAGCTATCAACCGGCTTTGGTGTTGCTCGTGAGGATGCGATCATCAAGGTGGACACGACCAAACCCGTTGAGAAGGAGGTGTCCGAATCTGAGGTAAAAGCCAGAGTAGAAATGCAAGAACTATCAACTGGCTTTGGTGTTGCTCGTGAGGATGCAATAGTCAAGGTGGACACGACCAAACCCGCTGAGAAGGAGATGTACGATTCTGAGGTAAAAGCCAGAGTAGAAATGCAAGAACTATCAACCGGCTTTGATGTCACTCATGTGCACAAAGTTATTCAGTTGGGCTCGCCATTTTCGAACCGAGTCGAAAACTACTGTAATACAGATCAAGTCGAGGAAGTAGAAGTTCAGGTGCGCCATGTAGAGTCTACACCCCGACCTGAACTGGCCGATTTAGGTACTCAGTATCAACAATCTCAATATGAAAGCGTTGGAATTCAAGCTCGTCTCTATGAACCGGTTGTGACATCTCCGACTACTGGGCCAGAAAAAGAATTCGCCGAAACGAAAATGGAATTTGGCGTACGGATGAAAGATATTTCGACGACGTTCGATGCAAACCTTGACAATAAAGTGTCGCAGTATGGCTGCTCTTTCTTCAGATTGGTTGAAACAGGTACTAATACCGAAGATGAAGAGGTGCCAGTTCAAATTCGCTTTGTAGAATCTGCACCGCCTCCTGAAAAAGTCAGCATCGCAACTCAATCGCACCGATCCTTGATGCTGGACAGAGAGACAACATTTAAATCAGAATCTAAGCATAAGGTGATTCAGCACGGTTGCCCCTACTTTATGATGGTTGATGGCGACTGCAATACCGAACCGCTAAAGGCGGAAACAATCGAAATTCCCGTACCATTGGTTGTTAGCAAGCTCGATGAAAACGTCGGCACTCCAGAAATCACCTGGAAATCAAAAGCAATTCAACGAGGCTGTCCATCGTTTGCCGTTCGCAACGTTGCTTCAAACACGGAGAATTTCGAGACTGAGGACTACGTCGAATATGGATCCTACGATCAGTATGTGCTCCCGGAGACTTTAAAAACTGCCGAGTACTCAGATGCAATGGTGAAGGCAAGCATAAAAGCAGATCTTCACCGAAAAGCTATTCAGCATGGATGTCCGTTTGCCATGCACTCCGACGTAGGAACTGAAACTGATCCGGATACAGAAATTGTGGCTGCAGTCCAGGCGCCAAAGTTCGAGTCCGCCCCGGTACGCAAGCGCGATGCAACAACTCAAGCGTTTCAAGAAGTTCAAGAGTGGGGAGTCCAAGTAGAATTGTTTGAGCCAACTCAAATTGAAGTAACTGTGCCAGTTCAATCTGCTTCTGTGCCTCAATGCAGCAATGCAGCAACGCAGTCCTTCCAGGAAATAGAAGAACTCGGAATTCAAGTCGAACTCACGCAGCCCACTATCGTTCAGGTTGAAAAGGACTCTGGAGAGATATTGGTTGCCTACAAGGCTGCTACTCAAGACAGTACGAGTACATTTTTGCCCCCTGGAACAATTGGCAAGGTAATACAAAAGGGTTGTCCGTTTTCAATGCTACACGAAGTTGAGTGCAGCGCAGACATGGACCCGCCGTTCACTACGCCAGTCAAGAGGAGCGATCTTGTCGAAAGTGGAAATCAATTTGATGTTGGGATAGCGAGAAAAGCCATTCAGCGTGGCTGCCCATGGAGCATGAAATACGAAGTCGAGTGCGATACCGAGGGCCTTGGTAGTTCACCTGAACCGCAGACAAAGGCTTCACTTGTTGACTGTGGAGTTCAGTGCTACACAGAGCTGAGTGCTGTTGGATGCGACACTGCTGGCTTAGAGAGCCCTGCTGTGCCATACCAAGTGACTCAAGACAAGACCGAAATGATCGACAGTGGAAATCAGTACGACATTCAAGTGATGATGAAGGCCATCCAGCGAGGCTGCCCTTGGTTGATGACTCGCGAAGCAAGCTCAAATACGGAAACGGAAGAAATCTTTGAAGAAGTACAAATGCAGCTGCAGAGCACAGAGCCTACCACCGCAAAAGAATTCAAGTGCAAACGCATTCAGCATGGATGTCCAGCTGCCTTCCGAATCGAGGCGGGTATTTTGGCACAAGAAAAATCCGAAGATTCACCCGGAACTTCGAGGAAACAATTTGGGGCTCGTCGACTTTCCACTGAATTTGAAGATTTCGGTACTCAAACCATTGAATACTGCTGTGACATGGAAGTTCAGTGTAGCATTGATGTTCAGTCAGGACCAGTTACAAGCACGAAGGAATTTAAGGGAAAATGCATTCAGCATGGATGCCCAACTGCCCTCCGAATGGAAGCGGGTGTTCTGGCACTAGAAAGATCAGACGATTCGCCCGGAACTTCAAGGAAACAATTTGGGGCTCGTCGACTTTCAACTGAATTTGAAGATTTTGGTACTCAAACCATTGAATACTGCTGTGACAGTGAAGTCCAGTTTGATGTGCAGCCAGGACCAGTTGAAAGCACGAAGGAGTTCAAGGGAAAGTGCATTCAGCATGGATGTCCAGCTGCCTTCCGCGCCGAAATAGCCGTTCTGGCTCAAGAACAATTCGATGATTCACCGCGCAACGTTAAAAAACAGTTTGGACCTCGTCGACTTTCTGATGAATTTGAAGACTTTGGCACCCAGACTTTCGAGTACTGTTGTGACATCGAAGTTCAGTGTAGCATCGATACTCAAGAACAGTTCGATGATTCACCGCGCAACGTTAAAAAACAGTTTGGACCTCGTCGACTTTCCGATGAATTTGAAGACTTCGGCACCCAGACTATCGAGTACTGTTGTGACATCGAAGTTCAGTGTAGCATCGATTTTCAGTCGGAGCCATCTCCTAGGCATGTCGACAGCGCTGAAGCTGCATGCGATCCTATTGAGATCCCGCGCCAAGCAAAGCGAGTTCAGAGAGGCGTTCCGTTCTCTAAGATCAAGAACGCCAGTACGAATACCGAACAGTTTGAAGCGTCAGCGCAAGAAGAAGAGTCCGAAGTGCCGCCCTACTGTCCCAAGTGGGACATTATGCCAGTCGTCCACGTGGCTAAGAGTAGTGGAACAGACGTTGAAACGGCCGAAGTTGCCTGTTTGATGATAACAGAAACTGCTTCTGTTCAGACGAGCTGCTGCATAGAGATAGACGATGCGTCCACTGACGTAATCAAGGACGACGAAGAAGTTATTACAATAGTGCAAGCTCAACTTGCTGAAACAGCAGCTCCAGTTGTTAGTAACAAATTTTGCCAGACAAAGTCATTCATGGAGGACAGTAGTGGCCAATATGAATCTTCTGAGGTACGATATGAATCGCTAGAATCGCTAGAGTCAAGGAAAGTTTCTCAAGGAAACCAGACAAAAGAGGAAATGGATGAGAGTTCAGGCCAATACTCAGTAGAAGTCTGTGATGTGCTTGTAAAGACACAATGGCCCATTTCTGTCACGAGTAGCATGTGCGTGTTTGAAGTTGCTCTTCATTCCAGAAGTGAAACACAAACAGTGGATGATGAAAAATCAGAAGTCAGATCGGACAGCGATGAACCTGACAAGACTGACAGTAGAGAAATTCAGCAGTATGTTGACAATGTCATGTTTCCAGTCACTCACTATACAGAGCCAGATACTGAAACACTTGAAGCCAGCGTAGTTGCTAGAACCGACAATCTGTCTCAGCCAATTCAAACTGAAGACTCGGTTATACAGTGCTCATTGATTTCTTCAACGCCTCGCAAGTTGTCTGTAAGCGAAGCCATCGAGACATTGGAGGTCGAAGTTCAAACAAAGACTTTTTGTGATTCCGTAGACACGCAAACGATGTGTTACAGCGCTGATGCTTCTGTTGAATACGACTTCGAAGACTTCGACGAAAATCAACGGCCAAAGTACGCCGGAAAGCTACGCGCCGCTAAAAAAAGTACAGAGATTACTGATCAAGAATGCCAAACTTCGATTGAGTGCGCCTCAACTGCGATGCAGTTCATTGCAGATGAAGTGGATACTTTAACGCGAAAGTCAAGACCCGAATCCGGCGAAACGAGCGTGCGTCACAGAGCTGAACAGAGATCTGCTCAAGTCCAGATGAACTCTCTAGTACTGAGAGATAGAAGATCTCGCTCACGCTCAAGAAAACGAAAATTACCAGAAGTCTCTACTCAAACGGAATTCGTTGAAGAAGAAGTTAAGGAAACGTTTGAAACAACCATACACGAGTGTACACCTCCTAGGGTTGACCCGGCTGATCAGGAGGTTAAAAAGACGTCACAGATGAGGACGTCAGTATTCACAGCTGAAGCACACGTTCAATTTGAGCCTGAGGATTCGTGCAATGCCTTGGTTGTGGCTCGTCTTGAAACAAAAGTACCGCACGAAGAAAGAAAGGAAAATTCTACCGAAAGGGAAGTTCAGACGGAAGGAATTCTCACAAACAGTTCGGTTCAGTTTGAAGGTCATGCAGAGCCAGATGAACCTCAACAGGATGCAGTGGATGATCTGTACACGATTATAAAGGTCGAAACAAAAGATTCTTCATCCATGCCGGATACCGACTACGCTAACGCTGCGGTTCAGTTCGATGGCGAGGCAGAGGTCGAAACGTGCACAGCAGAAGTAAGGACTGGAGCTAATACAAATGCAGCAGAGGTTCAAACAGTTGTGTACTGCATTGATGTAGAGACAGAATTCGAGCAAGAAGAGCGTGTTGAAGAAGTTTTTCAGCAACAAGTTGTTACACTGGAACAGTCAGCTCCTCGCAATGATGTGCTGTGCCAAACCGGCGAGTTTATGGAGGATTTCGGCTCAGGCTATAGCGTGGAACGCCGAGAGTTTGGAGTTGAAAATGTCGTTGCAACATGTGAAACTCACACAGTGCGAACAGTTGCAACAGTCGACAAAGATATTATAACTGAAAGTGTATTAACAGACTATG